>JBANCY010000276.1:0-45385 GCA_037040045.1 Phorticella flavipennis | reverse complement strand
TATATATATATATATATATATATATATATATATATATGCATGTCTATGTGCAACGAATTCAAATCGCCAATGCAATTTACAGCAGACGCACATTAAACAACCGCAGCGCCCACGACCAGCTCCAACGGACCATTACCAAATGACCCCTGCCCACCCCACCCCCTACCCACTGCCAGCAAACAAAAGGGCGCCAATGCTGCAAATGGCAAATCTTCTAATCGTGTGTCCTCCTGTCCTCCTCCGCCTGTTCCTGTCATTCTTTCAGGGTCTGCACGAGCGTTAAATGCATTTAATGGCGAAAAACTTTGCGGGCAACGCTGCTCCAACGTGCTCCATGCGGCAAGCACCACACGCTGCACACGCTCCAATCATCAATAAAGTTGGGCCCAACCAAGCCAGACCCGGAACCAGAACCAGAACCAGACCCAGACCCATTTGGTATGACATCAACTTAAAACGTCAATGAGGGGACATTGCATTATTAAGTTGACGCTGGCCGTTGACTGTGACCTGCATCCTGGCAGCTTCCAGCTGCCTGCCGCCTGCTGCATCTAACATTCTACATCCTGAATGCCACATGCTGCACCTGCACCATGCTGTAGTCGGCGTCGGCATCGGCATCGGCGGCGGCAACATCATCTGGCTGCCGCATTGTGGTGGCACTTCGGTTGTTGGCATTAGTTTGACATTTACTTTGGCACGTCGTTAGCTGAGTGCCATGTGCCATGTGCCATGTGCCACACCCCCAAAGCTTTGCTAGCTCCCTGTTGCAGCCCATCAATGTGGTCTGTGTGTGTGTGTGTGTGTGTGTGTGTGTGTGTGTGTGTGTCTATGTGTGTGTGTGTGTGTGGCACATTAGAGTGCCTGCTCGGCAATTCAAATAGTTGAAATTGTTTGAGCTTGATTTAGGCGAACACCTAGCCACAAACACCCACACACACACACCAATACACACACACCAACACTAACACACACAAACACTACCACACAGCTGGCCGTGGTGGCGCCAAGTTATTTGAAGCACTTTAGCCTGGTTCGCCGTCTTGAAGCACATCCACCGATGGAACATGCCACCGCTGCCGCTGCCGCTGCCACTGCTGTTGGCGTTGACAATGCCATTGCTGTTGCCATTGCTGTTGCCAATGGCTCTCATAATGTTGACGCTGCCAGACCCCAAAGCACAACAAATTAAGCCTTTTAACAAACATAAACAAAAGTCCAATTTGTTGCCAACTTGTGATGCTGTCTAAAATGCAAAAGCTGTTAACTGTCCAACGCCTAAAGACTAGCCCTGCCCCCTCCCCCTCACTACCCACACCCTTCTCCCCCCATACCACCCACATACCGCATTCCAAAACTTAGAAGTTTTGTGGTATTGTGGGAGGTCTACCTATTGCCACCCGGCATTTTGACACTTTTGTCCAAACTTTCAAAGAAAGTGACGCCTTTCTATCATGCTCCAGCACGCGCTGTGTGTACACAAATACAGGGTGCTTCGCCATAGCACAACCAATTTTCGAATATTGAAAAACCCTTTATGTTAAACTTTATATGGGGCGACTTTTTATTTATATTTATACAGAAAATATAATGTTCAGATAAATCCTAAACCATGAAATAGTAACACCTTTTCATCAGGCTTTTTAAGTACACAAATACAGGGTGTTTTGTCTTAAGATTAATAGGCTTGCGCCCCAAACGAATGGGCAAACATATAAAAACTCTTTGGTAAAATAATGTTTTACCTTTATACGACTATTTAAAAAAAAGCTTGTTTTTATTATAAATCCTTACAAAATATATCAAGAAATGTTTATCCGAACTTTAAATGTAAATTTAAAGTATTTTTCGATCCATGATCGTGTACATAGAGAAAGGTAGGTCAAGTGTCAGGAGCAAGCTTCATAGAAAGCACCTTTTTTCGATTTTTAGGAGTATATTTTAACCGATCTTTAAAAAATGGGCCTATATTACGACTTAGTATTTCTTCAAATTTCAAAATTCAAAAAAATATAAAATTTGTGAGAATATTTGTTTAATTCGAATTGATTCTTAAAGACTTGGTTCTGATTTTATGTTTCACACAAAACTTCTGGGCTCCGTCATAAATACAGATACGAAAGTCATGAATTTTCTTCAGGAAGTTGATATTAATACCCTGAACCCAATTGAACATTTTGATACACCCGACATTTTTTCGAAAAGTGCTGAAATGTATATAACTGCCAGAATATTTATGCTAGAGTTATGAAATTTTGTCTCTAGATGCCAATAGATACTATACACAGATTGACATCCCAATCATTCTAATATGATCTTCCGAAAATTTAATAATTGTTCTTGAGTTCTGCATATCTTAACATTTGAATATTGGATAATATAAATACGACTATGTCATATATGTTCAGAAAATTTCAGCAGGATTCGATTATAAGCACCATAGGTTACCGAAAACTAAAACGGTAATAGGTAAAAAATACATGTCACCTAGCGGGTATGCTACATATTATTCAAGAAACAAAATAAACACCCTGTATAGCTCACCCACATTGACCATCTCGTTCCATAGCTTGCCATTTATAGTTTAACAAGTGTCAATACATCTCTGAACTCCACCCCCACCAGCAAAGAACAAAAAAGACACCCTGTATATATCCATTTCATATATTTCTCCTGCAACAGCCGCTGCCTGTTTTTGTTTGACTTTGATAAAGCAAATTCGTGTGGATTTTGTTGATAAAAATTTAACGAAATTTGAAGGCGTGGAATTTTTTTCCATTTTTAACTACGTCATACAGTTTATGACATTTATGGGTAGTAAAATGCGGTCCAAAGACCTCTGAGACTCTTCCAGATAAAAGCAAAAAAATAAAGAAAATACATAAATAATGAAGAAATTTATGAAAATAATTGCAAAAATTTGCAAAAATGTTTCGTCAGTTATTAAATTACGAAAATTACAGGGTATAAGGACTAGGCCAATTAAATGACTCTATTACCCATGCCCAGCTCCAGAGTAATTTGGGAATTTCGTGCTGGTCTTTGATCTCCGACAGCTGCGTGTTTCGCCAGGAATTAGCACAGGGCAAATAAATGAAAATAAATGAAAATGAATGAAAGATGGAAAACTCGGTTGATGGGGAGCTCAGGCGACATAAGATTCTTTAATCTGTTTATGCGCTTGCTCAACTCCCACGCAACACCTGGATAGAGTGTGAGCGTAGGATGACAGCAGCAGGGGGCTTAGGATAAACTTCTGTTTCCTGTCCGACACAAAGTGATTTCCTAGAAAAACATTGGTCAAAGCTGGCAACGCTTTGCTCAACGAATTAGTTTCGAACGCTTCGCTAATCTGGAAGTTCGCAAGTTCCTCCTGGCAACCGCCCACACTTGCCACCGGCTCTCGTCCTATCTAGTCGTGTCTCCCCACATCTGACCTCTCCATGTTGATTCCCTTGATTCGCGCATTGTTCAAATCTAATAATAATCTAATAAGCACAAGCTGCTTTATTGTCCCCAATAAAGCGAAGCACACGCCATTCAGATGATGCGGGCCCCATCCGCATTAGGCCCCCGCCATGAGTAATCCAAGCAAAGTTCAAAGCCCACCTCCAGTTGCCGAAAATTACATACCCTCGACACTGCACTTCAATGCCAAAGTCCTATGACAACGCACAAAGCAAGAACCTGAAACTTAACTCAAATATCATCTAACAATATCCCAAAGCATCTAACAATTTTCTTGGGCTTATTGAACTAACATAACTAACTTGGTTTCCGTAAAACCCAAGGAAATTTCATTGAATGAGGCTTTCATTTCGTGGTTCGATTTGGAAAACTACTTTCCTTATCGAGCTTTCATATTATAGCGCACCTTGAAAATAACTCCCCTACACATCTATCCCCTTCGGTATGTTGCCCTGGAGAATTGTAAGTAAGATAATCTTTGGCAGGTTGTGCTTGGATACTCTTGAAATTTTTTGGAACGATAGATTATAAATTTCAATCCGATACCTTGGAAGTCAAGGAAAAAGTAATTTTCAGTTGTAATCTCTATGATTTATTTGTATCGTTTGAAACTTGGCCGAACTTTCGATTGGTACTAAGATTTTTTTATGAAATCTTCCGCCGTTCTTCTGGTAAATTTCAATGATATTTAATTGAAAAGTTCCCCGATTCGTAATAAGTTTCGGAAACATTCACTATTATCCGACAATCTTATATGCTTACGTATATGATATTTTGCCTAAAACACTTTAGAATCTTCGAATAATTTGGAAGCATTCCCAATCCTTTCCACATTAAATGATCCCATATGCGTTCCGCTTCCATCTACAGTCCTTGGATTCCGAAGCATCATAATATATTCCAATTAAAGTGATACTCTGTAGCTTCCTATCGAATCAGCTGCTTGGAAAGCTAAAAATTCCATAGGTGGTCGAAGAGATACAGAGGGTCAGCAATAAAGATGTGAAGCTGTCAGACCTCAATAACGCACTGACCATAAGCCTACTGGATAATAGTCTAAGCAGAAGGCACCTGAAGATCTTCCGCCCACTTAACCTGCCACCTTGCGGACCCAGACTCCATTTCCTTATTTCCCTTCCCTGAAAACATTCCATTACATCAAAACAGAAAGGTTGTCAAAAGTTGGCATTAAAAAGATTTATGTAAGGTTTATTATTAGTGAGGTTATGTTAGACTTAAAGAGTTTGGTTGAAAGATTGTCATTTGAATGATCTTTGAAAGAAAGAAGAAAAACCTACTATATTTGTTTATATTTAAGACTGTTTTAAATACTGAGTTCCTAGTTAAAAAGCTTCAGATATATATCCCTATTTTAAAATCACGTTTTATAAGCACCATTTCGTTTTCAAGTTCACCTTGAAGTTCAATCATTTTTTTACAAAATAATAAGGAAGATAAGATTTCATATTCAATATTTACCCAATTTAGGCAGTGGGACCCCTCTGACCTCAAAACCTCTTAAGAAGCTAAAATAACAAAAAAATATATGCTTCAGGTGGGCACTTTCCCTTCCCGCCTCCTTATAATGATGTTACCTTAACCAAAGATCAAAGACATTCGGCTGGCATAAGCATCTGTGTGCCCCAACTGACTTCAGCCCGAAGCTACTCTCATGGCAACCATATGTGACCAGGAACTGTCACAAACCCCAACGAGGGGCTCGTGCCGGCCTACCCCAGTGTCTTGGCCAAATTGGAATACCCTGTGGAAGCGCATTAAAATGCCTTTATGGCCCTGGGAACCGCCAGGTAATGATTGCATTTAATTTGTTAAGCGTTTGTTTTGACTGAGATATTTTTGTATCTTTTTTTGTATCTTTTTTTCCATTTTGACTGGTTGCCAGGTCAACCAATTGCGCGGCGCCCGCCCCAGTCAACGTCATCATCAGATGAAACGGCGTGGAGCACTTGGAGCACTTGGAGCTCGCTCCGTGAACAGTCGGTGGGGGAGTGATCGCAGCTTTACTTAGCTAAATCTTCCAGTATATTAGCTATAAAGCACAAAGCAAATATTGTCCGATTGCTGACGACGCAGAGAGTTATAATAAAAAAATCTGACAGATTTAAGATGAACGTCCCCCTACAAGATGGAACTGTAATGCAACGCGAGCGGTTAGTGTGGCAACGACAAGACGGCGACAAAGATGGGGCAACAACCGGAGCAGGATTTACCCAAACAATTGCCAGTGGCAAAGAAAGTTGAAGAACAGCTGGACGCAGTGGAGCATAATGAGTCACCCGCCGCCGCAGCAGCACCATCAGCACCAGCACCACCCAGCCCTCAGGCTGCGGACTTTGAAACCGCCATTGATACGGCCGGTTTTGGTTTGTTCAACATTCTGTTGCTCCTGGTGGCCATACCCGCCGCCATGGGCACCGTCTACGAGACATCGACCATGTCCTACATCCTGCCCAGCGCTGAGTGTGATCTGAGCCTGAGCCTCATCGACAAAGGTGTGCTCAACGCCATCACCTACGCCGGCATGATATCCTCCGCCATCTTCTGGGGCTACGTGGCCGACACGCAGGGACGCAAAAAGATACTTGTCTTCGGCTACTTGGCGGATGCCATCTGCGTGCTCTGTGGTGCCATATTTCAAAACGTGGTGCCGCTGATGATCTTCAAGTATCTGGGTGGTTTCATGTAAGTATCTGCCGTAATCCTGCAATCCTTCCGACATCACTTTGTTCAATGCTTACAGCATGAGTGGACCCTTCGCCGTGCTCATGACCTATTTGACAGAACTCCATGGACGACAATATCGGCAGCGTGTCATGATGATTATCGGCGTTATGTTCTCCATGGCAATACTCAGTTTGCCGGGTCTGGCTATGGGCATATTGCCACACGAATGGGAGATTAATATCTGGGGACTCTCTGGTAAGTGTTTGTTGTTGTTGTTGTTGTTGTTGTTGTTGTTGTTGTTGTTGTTGTTGTTGTTGTTGTTGTTGTTGTTGTTGTTGTTACCTGACCTTCAGTTGTGCTCGGAGATTCGCGACATTTGGGTCCCGAGTTACATTTCTGATAAGATAGTGCTTGTTTATGAGATAATGTGCCTAGACCTAATTCTCGACCAAACAGCTGATCTGTCCAACTATCTTTCTAACTGTCTTCTCTCTCTCCCTCTCTCCCTCTCTGTCTCCAACTGTCTTTCTCCCTCTTTTCGGTATCGGGCACCTTTTGTTTATAATTTCTTTATTAGCCCTTGTTTTAATGGTTTGTCTACGGTTTCCTTTATTTGTTCAAAGTCATAACTGTAAACTTATAGTTGAAACCAAACAAATACTTAAATTGATATTGTTCTGAGCAAAGAGAGAACTCATTGTTAAATAACTATGATAGTTTAAACTAAATAGTTTACATCATTTTTTCCTAGGAGGCGAAACCTATCGATTTCCCAGACTTATAGCAGATTTAGACTTCCACTTAAAAAGGTAATCGTTTGATATGTTTGTAAATAGATAGACTTATTTATAGGTACGAAAATGTCATAAATGCAGTGAAAATTGAGAAGATTTGTGATTGTGGAGCTATAATTGGGCTGGGATTGAAAAACAATCGCTTAACATTCGGAATTCCAATTCTATATATAATCCCAAATTTAAACTTATAAGAATATAAAATTCTTGATTTTGGAACTATATTTGGGTTTCCAGGAATTTTCAGAGTATGCAAAGATACTGCTTAGTTCGGATGATTTTACTGGGATTGAAAAACAATCGCATAACATTAGAAATTCAATATATAATCCCAATTTTAAACATAAGTTTTTGTCTGGATGGTATTAAAATTCAATTATATACATAAATTTGAGATCTTTTAATACTTTTTTCTTCTTTTCATACCTTTTTTTTTTGTGTACTTTGCCAAAAATAGTATACCAAAATGGTTTTTTACGAAAAACTTTTGATATAATTGTTCATGAAGTAGAACACGCTTCTCTGGGTAAAATATATAACCTTATGTCATAAAATTTGAGCTAATTGTTAAAATATCTCTAAAAAAGCATAATAATAATGGATTTCTTTTTCCCCACACCCAAACATTCAACACTAGTCTACAAATATGAAATTTTACCCAATGAATGCTCCTTTGATAACCAATTAAACCTGATCCCATCGATCAATTTCCATTTCCAGTTCACTCGTGGCAAGTGTTTGTCGCCATCACCGCCATTCCGAGCATCTTGAGTTGTGCGTTGTTCCCCTTTTTTCCCGAGAGTCCCAAGTTTCTAATGTCCCGTGGACGGAATCAGGAGGCGCTGGAAGCCTTCAAGTTTATATATGCACTCAATATGCGTCAGCCGAGGGATGCCTATCCAGTGAGTCAAGCGGGTTCAAAGAACCCCTAAAAAGCACTGACACCATGTCAGACCACATATTCTCCAACTCCAACAGATCAAGCAGCTGGTCAATGAAGTGCCCGAAAAGCTCCGGCCAACAACAACCGCAAACATTGATAAGGAACTGGCTGCTGCTGAAGTGGACAACAGGCCAAAGAGCACGTTGAGTGCAGGGTTGCGCCAGCTGCGTCCGCTCTTCACCAAACCCTATCTGGGTCTGTCCCTGTGGGTTTATTTGCTCAACTTTTGCGTGCTGCTGGGGTAAGCTTAGGGTCGATTTGGCCAGTTGTACGAGTGACTCATTAACCTTTCAACCGGCAGGCAGAACACGATGCGCCTCTGGATACCCCAACTGTTTGCCTCCATTACGGATTTCGAGGAGCAACAGGCCCGCAACAGCAATGTGACGAAGACCAGCATCTGCGATATTGTCGAATTCAGCGTGAATCGCACTACGACGGAGACCGTAGAGTGCACGGTCAACATAAGCTCCGCCAGTTACACCAACAATTTGATTGTAGCCGCTGCTGGTCTGGTGGCCTACATGCTGGCCGGAGTTCTGGTCAATCTGGTGGGCTTCAAGCGCATCATGTGTAAGTCAAGCAGATACTTCTCTTTCCGGGCAAGTCCAAAAGTCAACCTATTGTGCCTTCCAGCCTTGTGCCTGTTCACGGCCGGCTCCTGCGCCATGGGCATGTACTGGTCCAACTCGTCGGCCTCGACAGTGGCGCTGGCATCGATTTTCGTCACCATGGGCAGCATTTCGGCGACATCTGTGGTCAGTGCCTCGCTCAACATGTTCCCCACAGCCTTGCGGTGAGTTGACTGAAAATGCAATTTACTTGAAGGGTCTGCTTGAGGTGGCAGCTTGGTTTCTTCAAGTGCAACCACAACTCGACACAACTTGAGATTTATAGGCCCCCACCACAAGCCCCATCCCAACCCCAAATCCACCCACTGACCAGCTCAGCTTAAAGACTTAAGATTCTTCTTGGCATTTTTCCAGCACAATGATCGTTTCCCTGAGCATGATGATTGGACGCTTTGGCTCGCTGTTGGGCAACATATTCTTCCCGGCTCTGATGAGCTTGGGCTGTCTGCCGCCTTTCCTCATGGTCAGCCTATTCATGTTCTGTAAGTGACCTTTGGAAGTTATCCATTTAAGGATCCAACATAATCGTTTTCTCTTTTTGTCCCACTAGTTGCCTGTCTTCTGGCCTCGTTTCTGCCTGTTAAAAACAAAGCTGCGCTCAAGTAATAAGCTCAAGGATCATCCCAAGATCTTGCTGAATGACTTTCTATAGTCGCTGAACTGTAGCGCTTAAGTAGTTCTAGTGTTAGTTATACTCTTTTAGTAGAAGGGCGCTGTCTAGACTCTAGAAGAAAGCATCGAGGACATCCTAAATAGACAGAAGAGTAGAGGCAATTGTCTGTCTGTCTGTATGCAAACTATTTCCCGAGTTTTTGGAAAAAATAGTATATTGGCCTTGTCCAAAAGATTTTAATGCATAAAAGGAGGCATTGTATAACCCCCAAAAAGAAAAAACAAATAGATTTAACTGCGTACGTCTATCTAACCGTATGCTCGTCTGTGTATATGTAAAGAAACTTCTCGGTCTTTGAGAACAATTTTTATAAGAAGTTATATATATTTCCCAGAGAATTATGGACACTAATTTCCCATATTTCCCATGTTTTGTAAGCTTTTGAATTGGAAGTTCATATATATTTAGAACTCTTGATTATCTATAGCTCCATTGAATTTCATAAGGATAGATCCACAATATACCACACATTTAATAAGAAGTGGATAGATATTTTCCTATATATGTACCAAAAGTGTGAAATCTTCGGCATGTCGAAGATAAACCCTCCTAATTTGTTAATTTTTTTGTTTTTATTTTTAGACCCTTAAAAAAAACATTCGTGCTAAACTAATTTGCATCTGCATATCATTCTATAGTTATAACTACAATCTAATCTTAACTAATCTAATCTCTATAAGCAGCTCTTAAGCTCAAACTAACAAACTACAAGTGGGTCTCCTATGTATTTGAGTACCCCCCGGTCAAGTAGCTGTTATTGTACCCGTTTTTTTCCTATTATTAAGATTATTAAAACTTAATTTATTACAAAACGAAGCTTTGTAAGCAATTAATTTGGTATTCAATTCCAACTGCGCCCATCGATTTCCATAAACTTTGTTGCTGACCCTCGCTAATTGCATCCACTTATTAATTCCTGCCGGTTTTCCCGCATATATTAAAGCCATAGAGGAAATGGAAATGGAATAACGCCAACGCCAACGGAAGGAAAAGGAAAAACAAAAACTTTTCCCAAACGAACTAGGAACTAGTCCTTGTAATTGAGTTGATAGCAAAGCAAAGAACTGAATCTTAATGGGTTTTGTGGCGCTACACTTGGGGCTGGGTGGGGGCGTTATCAAAGTGAAAGTCGGGATCTTAAACCAGTGAAACATGTTCAGATTTAAACAAATGTTACTTTTATTCTGCATAAAACACAACTTTAGAAATTTACAATCATTGAGTTAGAATCACAAATTACAAAAAAAAACTATAACGATGTGTTTTCTTCGTATTTGTCTGTAGTTGTATCAATATGCTACAATAGTGTGGGTGTATTGGGTGTGTGTGTGTGTGTAGAGTGTAGTGTAGAGTGTGTGTGTAGTGTATGTGTGTAGTGTGTGTGTGTAGTGTATGTGTGTGGTGTGTGTCCGTGAACATTCATACATGTAGATTTCAACCTGAGTACGAGTCCCTGGCCTGCCCTGCGCTGGGTGGGGCGCGGGGCAGTGGGACTCCAAAGTTACACATAACTGTTGTTGGGGGATGGATGACACAGGGGGCGGATGGGGGCGGACACAAGACGTAAAAGGAAAGTGTTACAAAAGGTAAATTACAAATCAAGTAAAAATCAATCGGCGCTTTGAGTCGGGAAACAATATTTCCTTCTATCCATTCTACCGATAGCGCCTATCTCGGTCTCGTTCGCGCTCACGTTCGCGCTCCCTCTCTCTATCCCTGTCTCGCTCTCTGTCATCGTAGTGATCGTTGTGACCCCGATGCCTGCTGCTCCGCTCGTCACGTTTCCGGTCGTGTCGATGTCTGCCCCGGCTGCCGCTGCGACTCCGGCTCCGACTGCGACTGCGGGAGTATTGTCTATGCTTGTGCTTCTTCTTGTGCTTGCTACTGCGACGTCGTTCCCCGCGATCGCCGTAGTCTTTATCACGGTCCGTGGGTGGCGCCGCTGGAGGTGGATAATCGTCGTAAACGCCAGCGCGACCACGTCCATAATTGGACGATCCGGCGGTTTGAGCTGCATAATAATCTCGATCATCATGATCATTGCGGTATCCTCCGGATCCGCCGGCCATGCGTGACATGGCGCCACGCCCAGCTCCAGCGCCGCCGGCATCATAATCATCGCAAGGCGCGGCCACATTGGCTGCATTTACGGCATTTACTGTCACAGATGCCGTCGGACCACGTCCGGTACTCAGCTGGCTCAGCGTGACGCCCTGTTCCCGGCAATATTGCTCAATTCGTTTCTCGATTTGCTTCTGTATGGGCACGGGTATGCGTGGGAATAGTGTGGAGAACCAATCCAGCTTGGTCATAAACTGATACACCATCTGGCCAATTGTCAGGACCTGAATGGAAATAAGAGGAAGAATCTCAGTCAGCATAAGTTGGTCGGAGTTAAGCGAGGGTATTAAAATTATTGGCTCATACAGTTGACTCACCTGGCCCCCGCCAGCCTTCACATCAATCTCCTCCTCATCCTGCAAATAATCCTCATACCAGTCATATAGATCCCCCGGTGGTTGAGTATAACGTAAGTACATAAAACCTGCGTGGAGAACATGAGAATCAATTACAAATCAGTTCCAAGACAGCACGTTGAATCACCTCGGGTTCCAGGCACAGCGCAATCCGATAGCGCTTACAGATCATATAGTATTTACTTGGAATTGATATTGAGCTGTGCACTGGACGCCGAGCGAGACGGAGGAGTAGTTAGGGTGGAGGTATAAGTATGATAGCTACAACACCGGGAGGAGCAGGAGCAAGCAACGATTGTTACACGGCTGAACTCATGCGACTTACCAACACCTACCTAGTGCCCGGATATAGGCCGAGTCTGTGTGATTGAGCAACCCGTTTACTTGCTTGCGGGTCAGGCGCAGCGTATAGAGCTTGTAGAGCAGACAATAGGCGGTGGACACGATGCCACCGGCTCCAACACCACGTACCTAAAATATAAGGAATACATCATAATTAAACCAGTTCAAACAATTGCCATCAGTGCGGCCAATTCCAGGATGCATAAAGATCCGCTGGGTCATTATAATTAAGGGTATGGAACCTCGGTTCCGCCATAACAGAGATTGTGGGTTCGAGCCACACTCCTAGGAGAAACTAGATTGGGGCGTAGGATTTGAAATCCAACCCGGTAAAAATGAAGGAAGCAGAAAGCAGAAGGCAAATAGTGTTTCAGGCTGTGACCCGATGG
The DNA here is from genome assembly GCA_037040045.1 of Phorticella flavipennis. Lineage (NCBI taxonomy): Eukaryota > Metazoa > Arthropoda > Insecta > Diptera > Drosophilidae > Phorticella > Phorticella flavipennis. The sequence continues at coordinate 32,982 of JBANCY010000276.1, read as the reverse complement.
GGTTGTTATGGGACCCGGACAACGCCGGCAGATGTACAGTCAGCAACAAAATTGAACAGCTGTTCCTGTCAGCTGTTGTTGCCATATGATCAAAAGACCTTCAAAGACTATGGCCTTTCTGAGTTCTATGTCTCAAGGGTTGATCCTTAGTGATCTGGAACTGGAACTGGACTGGAATTGGCTGCACTGATACAATTTGTAGAGGATTATGGTGGATCGCCAAACGATTAGCGCTACATTTCATAAACTCACACCGCCGCACATGCCCGTCTGGCCGGAGGTTTTGCGGGATCCCCGCTCCCAGGGCTCCATGTGCTTGACCTGGTAGTAGATTTCGTCCACGACTTCGTGATAGGTTTTCAGCTTGAAGAGATGCACTGTGCGAGAGGTTAAAGTGTCAAGGTCAAAGATTTGGCGGGAAACCAGTTTGCTAGCGTTTCTAACCTTTGAAGTAGCTGGAACTCTGTATGTTGGCCAAAATGAGTGGATTCAGGTTCATGGACGTCTCGTTGCCCCAGAAAGGCAGGGTATTGTGCTGCTTGCCCACGCCGGCTTTTTTACCGCCAACGGCCGAAGATGCTGCCGAATATTCTGCAATAAACAAAGGCTTTAGCATTCCACATCGATGACGCCGGGCAAAACCCGGCGAACTTTCGATTCTCAACGAGTTTTCATTCAGTTCAACTGGCCCCCGGTCCGTGGGTTGGGCTGGGTGGCAGTTGGGGGCGGGGACGCGGACGGGGACGGCTGGGGGCTGTTGGGTGGCGCACACTACCTTACCTTCGTCCATGGCTTCTGTTTAGTTATTCGCGTTAAAATCGTGCATTAATTTCGCACTTTTCAGTGATTATCAACTGTTTTTCCACCTTCTCCCCCGAACGCTCGACTACAGCCAAACGAAAATTGCAAACGTTTTAAGGTACAGTGAAAATGCCAATGTGTGTTGCTTAGCGATGACACAAATACAATGACGATGATCGGCTTTGCCAGCGATATTTATGTGTTTTTTTTTGTCAAGTCTAACATATCGATACTATGGGTAGGTATCGATACTGCTGTTATCAGTGCTACTTTAATATTTGAATTGGAATTTATGTTAACGCATGTATTTGTTTATTGTGAATTCTATTAACATAAATGCAATTACATATGTTAACTCCAGTGGTGTCATTTCCACTTTTTTCCCGCCAGATTTGGTTATTTTGTAAAGTGATTAAAATTGGAAAATTATAGATTTCGTAGCAAAGTTTTTTCAATTTTACTCAATTTTGATAGTTGTTGCAATCTGATTCCATTTAAAAAAAAGGATATGTATTGTAATACAAAAAAAAAAAAATTAAAAAACAGAAGAAGCGCGGATAACGTAGGCGCAGTGGAATATATGAATTTATTTCTTTTATTATACAGTCGAACTTCTCTATAGTAAACTTCTATACAATGAGGCTCTCCCTATTCTAAATTGATTTCAAACACACAACTTTTTCGTTCCAATTTTTATGTATTTTAATGGATTTCCATACAATGAAGTTTATATATAATGAAGTGGTTTTTTGGTACCGTCAAGCTTCATTATAGGGAACTTCGACTGTATATGAAAATATGACTTTATAAATCAAAAACAAACCATATCGGGTCACAGCCTGAAACAATATGTCTTTATTTCTGCTTCCTTCACTGAAGAATTTTTTACGTGGATTTTATATTCTAAAAAACAACACATTATTTTATTAAAATTTAGCTTTTTTACTTCATTTTTTCCCCTGGGACTCCTCTTGTATTTAGCTATCTCTGCGTTCATTCAGCTTTTTTTTTTCTCAGCTAAAAAATGCCACCACTAATTAACGTAAAATGCTTAACAGCAGTATCGATGCTTGTGCTCGCCATACACGCGTCTACCGAAGTATCGATGGCAGCGCTTATAAACTTTTATTAGCTTAATTTGCGCAAAGAAATGCTATGTTATAATCGATTTTGATAAATAATATTAAATATATTATGTAGATTTATCTGCCATTTACATTAACAGCTTAGGCCAGCTAACATTTTGATAAGCATCGGTAGTTTGAATGGCACTGGAATCGATACCCAGCCACAGCTCTATGTAAATGTGGTGGTCCGGAAGCCTGGCAACCCTGGACCGTACGCAACGCAGAAGCAGCCGTAGAATCCAGCAACAGCTACCGCGAGCCGCTTTCAAATCAATTAGAAAATCGGGCGAAAAGTGAGAAATTGGAAAATGCAACCGCTGGTTGGGAGCAACAGCAGCCGCCGTAGCAGCCGTTGCCCGAACGCGGTGGATCCTGCATGTGCCCGTCCTGGACGTGGGTGGTATCCAGTTACAAGCCAGCAAATTCTGAACGCAAGCGCAAACAAACAAGCCTAAAAAGCGAAGCAAAATCAAAGCAACAAACAAAAAAGCAGAGAAAACCAGTAAGAAACGAGGGGGGCAAAGGGACGAACAGACAGGCGAAAGCAACAGTCGACAACGGCGAGTTGCAGCTGGCAGGAGGCGAGTAGCTGAAGGCAAGTGGCAAGCGGCAAGAGGCGAGGGGCAGGAGGCGAGCGGCGAGTGGCGAGTGGCAGGCGGAGGCAGGAAAAGGTTCAGGGTCATGGTCAGGCAGCAACAGCAGCTGCTGTTCTAGCCAGTGTCCTGTGCCCACATTTTTGTTCCCTCGAGAAGCCACCGGAATGTCCAGCGACTCCTCCATGGAAAGCGACGGCGTTGAGCTGTTGCTCGATCCGCTGGCCGAAGAGCTGCACAACGTCCAGCTGATCAAGCATGTGACCAGGGAGAACATCGATGCGCTCAATGCCAAGTTTGCCAATCTGCAGGAACCGCCATCCATGTACTTAATAGGTAACTCCCCACACATCATAGCCCCAGCAACCACACCCATTTAAACTTCCTTCTCTCCCAACAGAATACCATGAGCTAACTTCCAAACTGCATGAACTGGAGAGCAAGGAGCATAGAATTATGGAGAAAATGCATACCTCGCATGAGGATAATGGCCAGATCCCAAGTGAAACACAATTAGCTGTGGAACGCATCTTGGAGCAGCCGCATTATCAAAATCAAACGCAAATCTTGCAGCAACAACGCCAGCTGGCTATGACCGATAGCCTCATATCCAATTCCAACTCCGGCCCCGGTTCCGGCCAGGCCAGCCTGTGCGGCACACTCACACGCAAGGTCTTGCTGCGCGCCCATTTGCCCAATGAGCAACGCACGTCCGTGGAAGTTGTGGCCGGCACGCGTCTCTGTGATGCCCTGATGAAGGCCTTGAAGCTGCGCCAGTTGGAGCCTTCCATGTGCGAGGTCAGCACGACGCCGCATAGCGGTCGGGACATAATTTCATGGAATACGGACATTGGCACCCTGCATGTGGAGGAGATCTATGTGCGACTGCTGGACAAGCTGCCCTCGGGGCCGTATATCAAGCATCAGTTCATACGCAAGACCTTCTTTTCGCTCGTCTTCTGCGAGGGTTGCCGGCGTCTGCTCTTTACGGGCTTCTACTGCAGCCAGTGCAACTTTCGCTTCCATCAGCGCTGCGCGGGCCGTGTGCCCATGCTGTGCCAACCCTTCTCCGTGGACAGCTACTATGAGCGTCTGTTGTCGGCGTATCCGGAGAATTCCATCGGCATGCCCGTGGGCCGCAGCAATGCGGTGCGCTTTAATGTCGGCAGCCGTAGGTGCAGCAGTAGTGGCAGCAGCACCACGACCACAAACAACAACAACAACAACATTCATACCAATGGCAACTCAAAGCCAGCTGGACATCGACAGGGTCGTCCGCCGCGCATGAGCCAGGACGATCGCTCCAATTCGGCGCCCAACGTGTGCATCAATAGCATACGACCCGTGACCACGGAGTCGCAGCGCAGCCTCATCATGCAGGCCAGGCCACCCATGCCGGTAAGCTTGCCCAGCACATAATCCATTAGGATCTATTACTGAAACCTTGTTTTCCCCTCACAGTATCCTTGCGCGGATCACTCCAACTCCACGCAATCTTCGCCCACCAGCACCTTGAAGCACAATCGGCCACGCGCACGCTCGGCGGATGAGAGCAACAAGAATCTGCTGTCCCGTGATGCCAAAAGCTCCGAGGAGAATTGGGTAAGTTGCATCCCAAGCAGACTTCCTCAAATCCTCTAACCACTTGCCTCCTTGCAGAACATACAAGCGGAGGAGATCTTAATTGGTCCACGCATTGGTTCCGGCTCATTTGGCACGGTTTACCGTGCCCATTGGCATGGACCTGTTGCTGTCAAGACCTTGAAGGTGAAGACACCCAGTCCGGTGCAGCTGCAGGCCTTCAAGAATGAGGTGGCCATGCTCAAGAAGACGCGCCACTGCAACATACTGCTCTTCATGGGTTGCGTGTCCAAGCCATCGCTGGCCATTGTGACCCAGTGGTGCGAGGGCAGCAGTCTCTACAAGCACGTGCATGTCAGCGAGACCAAGTTCAAGCTCAACACGCTCATCGATATAGGGCGTCAGGTAGCGCAGGGCATGGATTATCTGCATGCCAAGAATATCATACACAGGTGAGTCCAACTATACAATCCCAGCTAAAAAGACTTATGAATCATATGCGTTCCTCCAGGGATCTCAAGACAAACAACATTTTCCTGCACGAGGATCTCTCGGTTAAGATTGGTGATTTTGGTCTGGCCACCGCCAAGACACGTTGGTCGGGCGAGAAGCAAGCGAATCAGCCGACGGGCAGCATCTTGTGGATGGCACCGGAGGTCATACGCATGCAGGAACTGAATCCCTACTCCTTTCAATCGGATGTCTATGCCTTTGGCATTGTCATGTACGAGCTGCTGGCGGAATGTTTGCCCTATCGCCATATAAGCAACAAGGATCAAATATTGTTTATGGTCGGACGTGGCCTATTGCGTCCGGATATGTCGCAGGTGCGTTCGGATGCACCACAGGCGCTTAAACGTCTGTCGGAGGATTGCATCAAATACAATCCCAAGGAGCGTCCACTGTTCCGACCGCTCTTGAACATGCTGGAGAACATGCTGCGCACGCTGCCCAAGATCCATCGTAGCGCCAGTGAACCGAATCTAACCCAATCGCAGCTACAAAACGACGACTTTCTCTACATGTGTCCCAGTCCCAAGACGCCGGTGAACTATAATAACTTTCAGTTCTACAACAGTGCGGGGAATATCTAAAAGAAACGATATTGGGGCAGGATTAGGAGTAGGCTGTACCTGTACTTACTACCCACGCGGGGGTACAATTTTTTAATGGTCAAATTAATGCAATCCATAGATGAGAGCGAGAGCGCGATACAGTTGGATGAAGAGGAAAAGGAGGAGGAGGTGGAGGAGGAGCACTCACTAGACAACAATATATTCCATGTCGCAAGGCCCCAAGCATATATATACAATATATATCTATTTTTGTCAGTTGGTAGAAACGGAAAAGGAGTTGGAGGCAGCAGCTAAATGTTTAATTTAAAAAAGAAACTTTATTTTTTATATAGAATTATAATCTTAAGTTAGTCAGTCAGTTTTGGTCTTGGATAACGAAAGACGGATCAGTTCATACATATGTTCGATAAGCCAATTAACTACGCTTAATATTCTTATATATTTTATTATAATTTTAAAGGTTTTTGTGTCTTATGCTAATTTTATGCTTAAGTTGCGATTAATCTTTGGATTAAGCATCATATCAAAACTATAACAAATGCCATATTTATCGAAAGAGTTGAATGATGGTAAAGAAAACTGTAGAGGTGAAAGGAAATCATAAGGTGATCAAGTGCAAATCTTTAGAGACTTGCTTGATTTTCCATCCCTTAGTTCAGTCATTATTATTATATAATTTTCTATAAAATTGATTTTAAGTTCTATGATTTCGATTAAAAAAATATCTTTAATGTCATCCTTAATATGTGATAAAAATAAGTAATATATATATATAACAGACTCATGATCAATTGAGTAATTATTTTAAATGTTTTTAACATAGTTTTCCCTAAATCTCCCTAACTCAAAGGCTGGAAGCTTGGAAAAATGAAAAATGAAAATGAAGGAAAGAAGTAGTAGAAGAAGAAGAAGAAAAACACGCACAAAAAAAAACAGACGAAACCCATTTGGCTTTCGGTTCAGGGAATTGGCTTTTTTGAGTACCTTGAATCGATGATATTGCACGTTAAAATTGATAGTTATAGGATAGGATTTGCTAGGAAACGACGTCTGTCTTTTAACATAAGAAATCAAAATTGATCATCCTCATAGAGTAGGCGAAATTTTTATGTTCTTTTTTTTTCAAATTGGTTCAATTTTCTCATAACGAACCGGGAAGTCTCTTAACCTCATTTTAAATATGTATATAAAAGAAATTATGCGCACAAAGTCAAAAAAATAAAAACTATGTAGGAATTTTGAATGCGAATCGGTTAGGTTTTCAAAAAACCGGTTTGTTAACTATGAATGAAATTGTTTGCCTTAATACCTATACCAGGGGCAATCTCAGCGGTCGTTATCTACGATCATTTCCTATCTATATAATATATTATATTATAAATATAAATACATATGAGTGTTTTTTGCGGTTCAATTGAGCCCATTTTTGACTAAATTTTATATAGCTTTAAATTAATGTTTTTATGCTAAGAATTCCCGTATTGAAAATCAAAGGAGAAACATACATATGGCATTGCCTCTCATCCGAAATATTTAGTTTAAGGCAAGACCTATTTTCTTTACCATCTATAAACAATTTCCGAAGAAACACACATAGTTTGTGGGTATTATTATTGGTATTATCACAATTACAATTAATGTATATATAGCCCGATCAGGGCAATGGATTGAATATATCATATATGGAAGTTAAGTCAAGTATGCAACATTAACTTACAGGGCAAAAGAAAAAGAAAAACAAAAACAAATCTTTAAATTTTCAAAAAACAAAAAAACCGAAAAAATTGAAAGTGTAACTCTATCATAGCAATATATATATATACACAGAAAAAAATATATATATTTTAAATTGGATCTATACGAAATCAGTTGAAATTGATGTCATCATTTTGTTGAGTGTAGTTTTATATAGTCTACATATATCGGACTTGTTCTGTTTCTTGTTTCCTGTATTTGACCTCAGCCTGGAGCAATGATATGATACATATGTATGTATATATGATATATATACATCTATGTATCCATACATATAATGAAAAAAGAAAAAAAAAAACTAAATCAATCAAAATTTAAATGCTTTGGAAATTATTTTAACAGATTTTTGAAGAGATTTGGGGTGCTCAGTGGAATTGTGTTATATGATATAACTCCACGAAGCCTGAAATGTGGTTGGAAGTGGATCGTAGTTTATATATTTCAGCTGGCGGCGTTGCTCTTCATCTGGTATTTTGTTAAGAAAGTTCTTATGAGTTTAAAGCAACTCCCAAGCACAGAAGAAGTAGAACGGATGGGGTTGGGATTGTGGATAAGTATAGATCCCAATGAAGCAAACTTCCAAAATACCCAATGAAGGCTACTTCAGGAATCCTGAAGTGTGTCGGGAAAGAGCCTGTGAATGACAGTAACTGTTTTTTATACCCTGATCCCTCTATTTGTTGACATTTCTCCGAGAAAAAGAAAACCCATCATTGTTTAGTTGTTATAGCCACATAATAATAATAATAATTATTGTTTAGTTTCCAACATTTTTTCATAGGAGACGAAACCTATCAATTTCCTCTTCTTACTGCAAATTTATACTTCAACTCAAACAGTAAACACCTTTGATATGTTTCCAAATAGGTAGATTTATTTATTAGAGGTAAACATGGGTGAAACTGGAGAGCATTTGTGACTCCCATAATCATATCAAATTCGTGAATTCTATAATTTGACTTCCAGAAATTTCCAGATTATCGAATAACATTGCTTAATAATCAAAATATTAGTTAAGATGATTTTGCGGGGATGGAAAAAAATGGGTTAGCTTGGAAATCCAATACAATAACCAATACCAGATTCAGAACGGATATAGATTCGTGTGACCGACAAAAAGAAGCATATCCAACCCATAATTTTTCTCACAAAATATTATGCAAGTACTTTGACTTATATTTTTCTTGAACAGCCATAGATGGAACAGCCGGATAACCTGATAGGAGTTGCATGCAGAATGGGCTAAACGAAATCCTTGCGCATCTGCTGTGAGCCTGTATAGCCCTTATGAGGCATAGGCAGAAGTATCTGGGTGCGGGTTTGTTCCGGAATATAGAGTCTGTCACCATCATTCCGATTAGGGATCTGTCACGATTCTCTAATACGCTTAGGACACTAGTGATCTTAAGGTTTATTTGGATACCTGCCGTCTAACTTGGATCGTATCGATATAGTCATGCCCGTAAAATGGATTCCATATATCCCTTTTTGAATGTGTCGATGAACCATAAAAGAGATAGACACACTTTTTTGGTATAGGAATGCGTGTACACAATGTCCCTATCTATTCCTCCGAGAAGCTTATCACTTCTAAATGAGTCTTACAACGAACATTTCTTGTATTGATTTCAGAAAAAGGTTTAAATTGTCTCTTCAGATTTCGTTACGGTAGTTCCTTAAATTTGGAACATATCATAATAGCTAATTTTATTATCTAAGCACAATATATTTGCTAGTCGAACTCTCTCTATAGTTATGTTTTTGAAGAAAATATATTCACTTAGGTCAGAAGTTAGTAATACTTTGATGGAAACGTCGTAGACCCTTCAAAACTTTCAGGATGAGGTGACAAAGCTGTATGACCGTTTATATCTGTATGCAAACTAGTTCCTCAACTTTTGTACCGAAACCGGGTGGCTTGGATTACTATATCACTATAGGTTGATAAGGAATCTGCGATTAAATATGCAGTCGTCGGCAATGCAAGATAATCCTTAACTTTTTTTAAACTAACTTAGAAGAGAATTATTAAAGATGTAAATAAATTTATCAACTTGCATATTGCCAATTTCTTTTTCTACCAATTTCCGAATCTTTTGATTATCTATACCAATCAGCCTCCCCATTAAGTTACCTATCTCCTTTTAATTAAATTATTGGGTTAGTAGTATCGAGCTCGTCTTCCAGAGGATTTTTTATATATTCCTAATTTTCGGAGGTGCTTAGCGTTACTTCTACAAGATCCTAAGCTTCTTGTATCTGGCCCACCATAACAATCCTATTGGGTCACAGTGTGAAGCACTATTTGTCTTAATTTCTGCTGAAGATCTGTTTTGCGCGGGGGATTTCAAATCCTACGCTACAACCTAGTTTTTCGAGGGGGTCATGCTATCGACATGAGTGGGATTCGAATCCATGTTAAGCAGGTCAGTGCGCTATCCACTGGTCCACCGAAGCCCCCTCCTCCATACACCTTCTCCAATTATAGGATTCCACTAAACTAAGTATCCTCGCATGTGGAGCTACCATACAAAGCACTGGGAGAATGCCAACAACAACTCTGGAATCCTTGCGAGCAACGGATATCCGAACAACGATTGATTGGGTTCCAGGTACTCCACTGGGTTCAAGTGGAGTTTCTGGGGAAATCCCGCTGGTACAGCCACAGGTCATTCTGATCACCCTCATCCATTCTCTTACATATATATTTGTGCTCCAAGGTGCAATACTGGAATCCGCCAAGTTCAAACAACGTCAATTTCTATTAACATAAAACAAAGGTATTTATATTTAGTTTCTCTAAAGAGAATCTTAAAGATTCCTCTCCTCCGCTCCACAACAAAACCGGCTAAACGTAACGACTCGCTATGGCCAGCACCTTGGTGTAGTCAGCGCCCTTGGCCAGGGTCTTTTCCTTGAGGATGGTGCGCAGGATTGTGGGTATCGGCACGTGTATCCGGGTGCCCAGTGGGCTGCCGTTGTCGTCGATGAGCACCAGGTTGTTGCTGTCGAATTGGGGCTGTTTGATGCGCTGCTTCTGCTTGAGGCCCACCAGGATGCCCTTCTTCATCTGCCCCTTGATGGCCACCAGCACCTTGTCCCCGATCAGGCCCACGCCCCGCTTGTTGTACACATGGATGCAGCGGGGTGGACGTCCCTCGGCCATGGCACGTTTGCCCAGATCGCTGTTGTCCACAACCCGCAACCGCGCCAATTTCCGGATCTCACAGCAGACCGGCGTCGTGTGCAGCTGGCTGTGGGGCGCGGCGGTGGCAATGGCTGCGCTGCAGTGCGTCAGCAGCGGCCCGGCATGACCAGCTCTGGCAAGGCTTTTCAGGATTTGTGCCATTTATATTACGCTCGTTTTATTATTATTTTCCAATCGTCTCCAATTGCTTCGGCCAGTGCCTGATGTTAACACACACAACCGATGCACTTACACAATGCCTATCGATATATCGCTCAAGTGCTGAATGCAGCCCTGGCAAACTATCGCGGCAATGTGCAGCTTGCGATAGTTGAAGCTTTTTGTGTGAGACAATCGTGACGTCAGCATAAAAGGCGCGAAATTTAAATTGCGAAAATTATTTGTGTTTATTTTAGTTTTTAATTAATTTTAGTACAATTTAGTACAAGGATTTGATTTTACACTTAAGGTTGCATTTATTATTGTTATGTTTTTAATAGATGAAAATACAGTCGAATTGGAATTATTTGAGCCCTGTTTTAAAGCAGGAAACCTTTTTCTTGTCGAAACTGATTGAACATTGAATATCTTTGGCCGAGAATGTGGAAGAGCTCAAAATGTCATTCTTCTCGTTAATGAGGTGAATCTTGACCAAGCTATAATGAAAGTTTGGTTAAAAGTGGGCAAAAAAGATGAGAAAGACAACTCTGATGTGAAAAAACTAATAAGAAACAAACAAAATAGAGTTGGTTTTTTAAAAAACAGATATAATACTTAAGATCATAACATTTTTTCTAGAAATAAAGAAATAACGCAAAACGATAAAAAATGAAAATTAAATTATTTTTGCCATTTTTTAATTACTTTCATTAATATATTAAGCATAATAAACCTTATATTATGTACATATTCAAATTATTAAAATTTTGGCGCCTAAACGAAGTTGTCAGCTTGTCAAGCTGCACCGCAACAAGCGATAGTTGCAGCTGGGAATGCACATAGTTTAATTGCGATAGTGCATATATCGATGCTAATCGATAATAAGGTGCTGCCCATTTCAATAAAGTGCTGCACGTTAGTTTGCGGTAACGTTGTAGTAGTGTTGCCCATAGACAAACAGTTTCAAATTTAAATTTAAATTAAAAACACAATTTGTTTTTTGCAATTTTTATTAATTAATTATTTTGATACAAGTACATTTTACATGCCGAAATGCAACTAAGCGTAGCGGCTTCTAATGCATATATAGATATATTTGTATTTATGCAAGTATTTATAATAATTTATTAGCATATTTAACGTTGCAATTCGTTAACTAATCGTTCGTTTTGTGTTTGTTTTTGTTGTTTTGTGCTATTAGTTATTAGTATTATATATTCTTTATATATATATGTTATATATATTTATAGTTGTTATATAAATAAATATATATTTATTGTTGTTGGTTGGTTTTGTTTGTTGACACGACTAAATAGACCAGTCCCATTGGTTAGAGAAAAAAAATTGTTTACTAAGCATTAATTAACTATTTTTGACATACAAAAAATATCATATTATATAGGCATATATAATGCGCGAGGGTTGGCTGAGATGTTATCAATACCATAACCAAACTTGAAAATTGAGGTTAAGGCAGCTTTAAGGTGCTTCCCCTTATCGTTACCAATCGTTATAATATCGATACTTATCGATATTGCTGAAAACTTTGTAGTAAGCACTGCTTAACGTAATTTTAAAGTTTGGGCTGTTTTGAAAACTTTTCAGTCAACCCTCGCATATTGAAATTTCCATTGTTTTTTGGGGGTTCTTGTGACCTTAAGTCTAAAACAAACTATGTTTTTCCTTTTGCTGCTTGCAACAAAAAAAAATTATTACAAATTTCATAACAAAAAAATGCATATTAATATTGGTAAAAAATAATAATTATAATAATAATATTTCGTATAGATGTAAGATTAGTTCTTTCTTCTGTTTCTTCGACTTTTCAAGTCATAATTTAAATAAAAAAAAAAAAATTGTTACTAACTTTTTCATGTACAACAATTGAAAATTGTGTTGTTTTGTTTTTTTGTTAATTATTTACATATAACAACAACACTATGCTACAAGTTTTAACTTTTTTGTTTTTGTTTTTGGTTTCTGGGTATATATTATATTATATTATATATGTTATATAACTCTGTCGACTCTTAAAACTCTTCCAAACTGTTACCAAATTTTGTTGCATAGTGTAATCGAAATTAAAATTACAAAAAATAAAAATAAAAGAGAATTGTAATTAAAAACAAAAAAAAACCAGTTAAAAAAATGTAACGCTTTTCGCCTTTGTGCACTTCGTTTCCTTCCTCAGTTTCCTCGGTGTTCCCCGTTTCCTTCAGGCCCGATTCAGCTCCTCCCGCTTGAAGTTGCGTATCGCCTCCAGCAGCTGCATGCGCGGATCAGGTGTGGTGGGCGTGGTCGCGCTCACGGCACGCATGGGCTTGGCCTTGGCGAGCATGGGCGGCGCCGGCGGTGGTGGAGGGGTCGCTGGCGATTTGGCCGCCATTTGACTGGTTGGACGCAGCTTAATCTGTTGCAGAGGGGTCTCCACTTCCGTTTCCGTTTTTATTTCCGTTTCCGCTTGCAGCTTCAGCTCCAGTTTGCTGCTTTTGATTACAGTTTTCAAGGGCAGCGTTGGCTTCACCACCGCCGTGGGCGTGGTTGTTGTGGGCGTGTTAGCCGGCGTTGTGGGTGTCTGGGCGTGGCTGTGACTCTGACTATGACCATTCACTGACACGCGCACGCGGAGCGCCTGCTCCTTTTCCTGCTGCTCCTTTGCCAGCATGCGCTCCTTGAAGCCAGTGCGACGTAGCGTATTCTGTCCAAATGGCGCCGGCTGTGGCTCCACTGGCATTGGCTGCTTCTCCAGCGTCGATAGCGGTCTTGGCAATGAATTGCTGGACGTGCTATTAGGTACTTGCGCTCCGGCGGGCAGCGTATAGCGATTGCTTTTAGCTGGACGAGGCAATGTCGAGGGTTTGACCAGTTCTCTGAGTGGTTCCTCTTCTGCCACTTGTTGCGCTTGGGGTTGTGGCTGTGGCTTTGGCTTCTCCAGCTGCTGCTGCTGCTGCTGCACCTGTGCCTGTTCCTGCTCCTGACTGACATCACGCAACGGCTTGACCGTAATGGGCACATGGTATTCCTTGGGTTTAATGCCCATGCGCAATATGGGTGAAGCCACCTCTATGGTCAGCTTAGTCGGCTGCGGTGTGTGAGGCGTTGATGGAGTTGTGGACTGCGATTTGGCGGCGCCACCGAAAATGTAGTCACCCTCGTTTTTAATGGCCACCTGCGACTTGGGACGCTCACTCCAAGTGGCAAAATTAATGCTGGGCGGACCAGAGTAACGATACGTGGGAGGCAGAGGCTTGGGAGCGGGTTTGGGTGCTGTGACTACTGATGATGTGTCTACTGCCTCCGACTGTGGCGCTGCTGTGCTGCTTAGCTGCTCCACGGGACTGACTCGAGCGGTGGCTACGGGCTGGACAGCGGGTGACTTGGCTGCAGGCACTGGTGACGTGTTCGAAGAGGCAGGAGCGGGTACAGGAGAGGGAACAGGAGCAGGAGTAGCTGCAGGAGTGGGAGCAGGTGTGGGAGCTGGAGTGGGAGCAGGAGTGGTTGCTGTGGGGTCAGCCGGAGTCGTAGTAGTTACCGGGCTGCAAGCCACTGTGTTGGACGTTGTCATCAGAGTCGTGGTGCTTACGCTTGTGGTAAGTATGCTGGACACCGCAGCGACTGTCACAGCTGTGTCTGTTGGTGGACACATGCTGCTCTTTGGTTTCTCTGGCTGCACCAGTTGCGGTGACGGTTGACGCTCGGCAGCATCCACTACAGTTGCTCCGGCTGCTGTTGTCTTTTCGCCATCTTCGAGGCTATTCTTGCGCGAGTTACTCAATATGGTCTTAATCAGCTCCAGACTCTGCAGTGACGGCGACTCCGCAATGCTTAGCTCACTGGAGGAACGTCTCTGTATGCCGTTCAGCTCCATTTTGTTCAGCGACATCTGGGATGAGCTGCGCAAGCGCAGGCCCAAGGCTGACGGCGATGTGGAACCGTTGTGACTGTTACGTGGCGATTGGCGCACCGTTTGAAAGGAATCCGCGCGTGTTATGGTCGGTGAACTGCTCGAACTCGAGCTGCTCCTGGCATGTCCATTCCCATTGCCAATGGCCGCAATGCTGAAGTTGGCCAAACGATTCGGTTTGGCTGCCTCGATTTCTGTCTGCTCCGGTGCCTGTTTGATGAGCGTGTCCAGGCGCTGTTGCTGTATGATGTTCGATAACTCCAGCACAATCTCGTCCTGCGGTGTACCGGCGGTGCTATTGGCCTTGGACGTGCGTTGACCATCGGAGAAATCGGGTGGAGGTGATATGGGCCCAGCATAATTCCAGGAGGACAATGAGGTCAGCTCGCTAGCACTGCTGGGCGTGGCATTGACCGGAGACGGCTGCTCCTCATCCTCCTCGGATGCCAGCGCTCCGTGCGGCTGTGTCAACAGACTCAGTTCAGCAAGTGTGCTGGGCTTGGGCGTGGGAAGCTCCTGCGTCTTGACAGAAGTCTGACAGGAGGTCTTGAAATTGTACACCTTGATGGCCTCATCGTCCTCTGAACTGGATTCAATGGGCGATTTCTCTGGCTCTGCTTCCACCTCCAGCTCTTGCTCGGGCTCTGGCGAGGATGGCGCCGAGCTGGATGGCATTGGCGAGGGTGTAGGTGAGGGCACCGGTTCGCCAATGCCAGAGTCGGCCTGCTTGGAGGCGGCATCATTGTTATCCTCCTCTTCGTTGGCGCTGCTCAGCGAACGTGGCTCCGGTGTGGGCGTGCGATTCAATAGCACCTTGGAGACGTTGGCATTACCGTTTAGCTGTGGTGCAGCTGTTAGCGGCAGTGGCGGTGGCGGTGTTGACACTGCCTCCGGCGTAGGCATGACTGTGGTTGCCGCCAGCGACGGCGACGGCGTTGACATCGGCGTCGGCGTTGGCGTAGGCGTTGTAATCCTTGGCGCTGGCTGTGGCGTTGCAGGCATCATAACGTCCGTAATGGAGGCTGTGGTCGATGCCAGCGATATGTTGTCCGCGGCTGGTGGCGGTGCCGGCGCCGCCTTCTTTTTGATCTGCAGCAAGCGCTTGCGCGGAGTTGGCTCCGGCAATGCCAGCGGTGGCGTCTTCAGCTGCAGCGTGGCATAGTGACTGCCATTGTCGGTGGCATCCAGCGTCTTGGCGCTGTTGCCATTGCAATCGAGTTCCGTTTCCTCGGCATCCAGTTCCGGTGTGCTGGCCAAATTGGGCGTGGACATGCACAGCTGTGGACGCTTCACAATGACCGCATAGGCGGGCTCTGGGGAGCTCGTGTTGAACTGCGGTACCGATTGCTCCGGTATCATGGTTTGACTGGGCGGACGTGGTGCAACGCGCTTCTTGCGTGGCGGCGGTGCTAGTGTCTTTGGTGGCACCACCGGCGTCCGGGTATAGTTCATGCCCGTGGAGTCCATGGAGTTGAGCGAATTGCTAGAACTGTACGGACTGGGCGTCTTGGCGGTCAGCTTAGATTGCGAATGGCGACTGCTGCTGAAATCCGAGCTGCTGCTCAACGAATCCCGTGCAGCAACTGTGCGCTGAAATTTGAGCATGGAGTCGGCATTGAAGGTGTCGTACGACTCGGACTTGTGGCACAAACGTATCTCCGAGAGACCCACGGCGCCAATGGTTGACTCACAGCTGTACACCTGACTAGCATCCACTGGGGAGAAGGGAGCGAAGAGATTAGCATATTGAGACTTGAAAAGATTGGGTGCGGGTCTTACCTGGATTACGAAACTCATATTTATCGGCATCCAACTGTTTGTTCTCGCAGACAAGCGATAGTAATTTGCTGAGCGGCACGCGGGCGCCCAGACGTGCCACATAGAGCTGATCCTTGGGCAGCAGCACGGTGATGCGAAAGGTCTGCTCGAAGGGCGCATTGCTGGTGGCCACCGGCAGTGGCGTGATCCGATTATAATCCAATTGACTAGCCTCATTTATGTGCATGCCCGTGTCCGTCGACAGATGATGCAGCTGTGTGGTCGATTTGGACAATTTGCCATTGGAAGCGGCGCTGCCAACACCAGATTTGTCTACAAAACAACAACAACAACAAGAAGAAAAAAAAAGATGCTGGAGAGGATTAGGGCGCAGAAGAAGCACTAGAAACATACCCTTCTTGCGGCCAAACCAGCGGTTCAATGTGGAGAAGCCGCCCTTCATGCTGCTCATGTTTGGGGCTTAGCTGCTCTCTTAGCTTAGCTCTCGCTCTGACTCCGACTGCTCCTTGTCGCTGGCAGCGTATAGAGTCTGTTTCCGTTTCCGTTTCCTGTTCGATCGTTTGTGGTAGGGTTCTTCAGCCCGTTCGTTGATGTTGTTTTTAAACTTTCCTAAAAGGTTTCGTAATATTTCTGAAGCATACTAAAAGCAAAAATGGCGTGCGGTTTGTGCGTTGCGAAATCTGCAAATGTTTCAGGAAAAAAGAAAAGAAAAGACAGAGTTGAGAATTAATAATAGAATTCAATTCGAATGTCGATTACGATTACTGAAACAAAGTGCGAGAACCAACAACAGCGCCACAATCAGCAGCAGACCGCAAAGACGCGAAACCCCTTATCGATACGCCCGTGAGAGAATATCAACTGATAAAATTCCCCAAAAATCTAGCCAGCTCTGCCGTGGGCTGTGGGCCATGTGCCAAAACCCACAAAACTCACAAAAAATGTGAGGGGAGGCCGACCGAGTTGTTACGAGAGATTACCTATGGGAATGGGGAAACTTAGATCTTAGTATATATAACCAGCTGTTATATATAATATCAAAATTTAAGCAAATCCCCAACGGATCCATAAATTATAAGAGATATGCTGCTGTTCTTCAGCTGAAAATTTGAATAGTTGAATAAAAACTTAAGATCAGATATGGTTACATATGTTTTAAAGCAGCCCGCACAAGTAGCTTTTTACAATTTAAAGAGGCTTATATAGAAATATCAGATGTCCCTTACACAAAGAAATTTCATTATAGAAGCTAAAAATTTGATATAAAGAATTAAACATTATAAAAACAAACTTTAAACTCAAACTAGTTCGACAGTTTCTGAGCTATCGTTATGAAACTTGGCACATAGCCTGCTTTTGTTATTCAAAAGAAACGGCCGAAACTGTCAACTATATCATATAGCTGTCATATACCCAAAAGTCGGTTTTGCTCATATTGCCCATATTTATTAACATATTGGTTTAGAAATTCACACACATTTAAAAATCGTACTTATCTATGGCTCTACTATATTTCTTAAGAATCTGACTTCTATATCATATAGCTTCCATAAAACCAAAACCATCTTTTTCAAGCTATTGAGTAGAATTCTTTTATATTCATAATTCTAATTTATTTTCTTTGAATTTTATGTAGAATTCTTCGCAAAATTGTATTGCCATTATAATTTGGGCACGTAGCTTCGAAGGGAGTATGAATCTTCGGCGCGACAAAGATAATACTTGTATTTCATGCCTTGTTCCGCCAAACAAGAGGTCGTGGGTTCTAGCCCCACTCAAGTCCATATCATGACCACCCTAAAAAAACTAGACTGTCTCGTAGGATTTGAAATCCATCCACAGCTTGTATGATATATCGATATACGAAATATGCTTTCAATCCAAATATTAATAGCGATATATATCGTTAGATCTCATATCATTACATATCATTTGAATCGTATTATAAGCATGATTAATTAGCATCGCTAGTATAATGATATCTACCCATAGTTATATTGCCATTTGAGTGTTTCCCCAATGAACTTGGACCGATTGGATTACTTATCGAACGCCCCTCGCAAGCGCATTCCTTGTGTAATGAATATGCGCTTATCAAAGCCAAGCGAAAAGCGGCTCATAAAAGAATAACGCACACTTGGCCCACACACACACACACACACACACACACACACACACACACACACACCCCACTCAATACACACACACACGGACACCCTCCTAAACACCTGGAATCAGTTTATGTAAAGGTATTTCAGGTATTTTTGACAAAATACCACACAAATTCCCCACTTGTTGAACTAAGGACTTGTTGTCAACAAAAAAAAGCTATAGTCCAGCTGGTTTGACTAGGAGATACCCTGTACCTAATTGAATCCTTGAATATCTGCCAAAGTTGATGTCCGATCGTAATGAAAATTTCAGAGTGTGTTTATAGATTGTATTTTTCTATGTATACTCTATATAAAGACAAAATATGGAAAATTGTAGCTATAGTAAATAATTTCGCTTTTCATGCGAAAAGAATGCGGAATGAAGAATCTTTAAATGTCATAGTCTTGATATTGCATATATGCAACTCAGTGTCAAATTTAATGATTCTATGTAAACAATTGGGCTTAATAATAGGATTTATTTGAAAAAAAAAAACTTGAACTCCAACTCCTATAGTCTCTGAGATCGATGCGAACACGGCTTATTCGTCTCAATTGTTGTTGGTAATTAAGAATATATATATTTTATAAGATCACAGTTGCCTACTTCAGTCTGCGCAAACATATTATACCCTTTTTTAGCCATTATAATTGATTGCAGGGTATAAAAATACTTGAAAATTTCAATAGTATCAAAAGCCAAAAGCCAATAAACAATTTTATGATCAATTTAGGCATTCTTTTTTTTTTTTTTTGTTTATATTCAAACAATTTTAATGGCACCATTCGAAATGCAATCGTAAAAAGCAAAAACAAAAACTCCAAAAAATGATTGTTAGCCGAAAAAGGCAAAAAAAGAGGCAAATAATAGCCACAATCGAGTTAAATATTTTTACCACACACAATTTGCATATGGCTCATAAAATACTTCAATTTATAATTATCATAAAGTTCTCTAGATTTGGTTTTGAATTTCGATAACGATAACACGCGAACGATGACAAACAAGTTATTGTTTTGTGAAACAAAATCCAGAGAAATGGAACATCTTTCTAACAACCAACAAAGTTGTTCCCAATGCGATAAAAGATATCGAACAAAGATCTCGAATCTGTACCACACCCCGAAATTTACGACTCGACTATTAATTGATTTATCCGAAGCTTAATCTTCTTGTTGGCATCCATCAAACTGGGGATTATCTCATCTGAGCTGCATCGAAGAAACCAAATGATAAACTTGTTTAATTGGACAACAAAACTGGTTGGAAAATTGGTGATAAAAAGTTTTAGGGTAATCAGAACGGTTTAACAAAAATTTCTTAAGCGTTCTATGGAATTTTGAGTTAGGAACATAGACACATTGACTGGAATTTTGAATAAGGGAATTCTTTTGGAGGAAAATGGCAAGATTGTAAGAATTTGATTAGATTCATTGGTTCCAATCGATGATGCAGGGATGGCCTTTAAGGGGTTACACGGGTTTATATGTCTAGAATATTTTTTGAAAGTTTTAAGACAATTTTATCCACAGTCCTTCTGGATAACATGAACTTGTCGAACCCCTAAGGACCTCAATAAAATATGCACAAAATATTGTTATTAAAGGAACACCAACATCCAGTAGCTTATACCAAATCCGAGACACATACCTCCCCCCACCAGATCTTCAAATAGAAAATAATATTTTGCATTCATTTCAATATCTATGGACGTCATGCTGCTCACTTTACTTAAGATAAGATATGAGATTTTTTAGCGTAACTTTGGTAGATATGACTAAGACCTCGAGACGCACAAGAATGATGTTATAATGATAGTATATAATATATATAGTATATAAATATATATATATCTGGTTAATACGTAAACACAGATATCAAAAAAGCCACTTAGTCACTTTTTTTCTAGAAACGTGTGTAAAAACAAGTTATTTTCGATGGTGTTGTTGTTCGGTGAATTTGCCTAAAACTGTTGCATATTTCAAATGTTGGTGATGATTTTCAGCTGCAAAACTAAATCCCTATATAAAAATATATAATTTTTGGTTTTACATAAGAAATTCGTCGAGTTGATTACTTTTGAGGCGTGTCACGAGCGTTTTTCTGGGCTACCGCAAAACCATCTCAAATATCAATTAACCTGTTAAATTTGTTGCTATTTACGTAGGGCTCAACACCGATTGTTGGCTATAAAGTCGAGCAAATACACACACACACACACACACACACATACACACCATACACCATACACAACACACACACGCACACACACCTCCATATTTGCCACGTGATAAGGCAAACGCCAGCAAAACGCGCGCTTCCGCACAGCCAAGCGACTTGCGCGCGGTTTAAATCGCGTGCGTGTTGGGTTCTAGCCGCAATCAAGCGAATGCCTCGATTTAGAATGGGCCCAAAAGTGGGTTGCTTTGGGCCTATTTAATGCCAGAGTTCAAATAGCAAATCATGCTGTGAACAGCAATTTCCCCTCGAAAAACTTTCAAAAATCCCCCTACTTCTAACCCCCTTGAACCCCTCGTCAAGCACGCCTCTGCCCACGCTTTGCATGTGCACTGTGTGTGCGTGTGTGTGTGCGTATTGTCTGCTTATTTTCCATGCAAATTACACGCAATTGCAGCAATAATAACAACAGAGACAACAACAATAAATAACTTAACAAGCCGCTTACCGCAAAAGTCTGCTCGACTTGAATATACCCTGCAAAAAGTTGTATAATTTGCAGAGCGAACAAAATATGCTTAACCAAAAAATTCTGCTCTGCTCACTTAAAAGACCGAAAAAATAGAACGAACTTGCTTTCGGTCTCAACAGCAACCCTCTTCTATCGCATAGTAATGGGTCCCTCACTGACCCAAAACTATATGGGAAAAGAGTAGCTTTCAATTTTTTTTAAATACTTCAAAATGTCTCGAATGTTTTCTGAATTTTTCACGACAATCGGAATAAAAGTGAAGGAAACAGACTCTTTGGAAGAACATTTCCTCAAAAAAATATATAGGTTTTATAACTAATTCAATCTTTGACAGTGTTTTTCTCGAAACATCGTTTCCAAAGTCGATGATTACATTTGCTCAGAAACTAGTGAAGCGTTCCCAATCAAACTTTTCAGACCTTCAGGATAGGCTGATGGATAGTGAGCGCTTTTTCGGCTATCAAAACCCATAAAACATTAGGCCTAGCTTTACAAAATATTTGAATTTTGCAAATGTTCCGAAGGATTGCCTGAAGCTAAGAAACTTATCGATTATTAATTAATCTAGATCATTTTTCATGCACAGAAAAATTATACATATCACATGAAATTCAAGATATTTATGACAAAAGCAGGAATTCATACTTGCATATGCTCCAACTATACTATAAAGCTCGAGATCTTATCGATCATTTATTTTGAATATCGAAAATAGCACGTTAAATATGAATTTAATGATATGATAAATTAATTTTGAATTTCATGGCATAAACGTGCTACTTTAGGCATATGTTTTCAATAGTTAGCTTTCCCAGCGTTTGTTTTAGCCTTGAACTTAACTTTTTAGTCCTTTCAACGTATTTTCATATACCCTACATAAATCCAATAATATATACCCTATACATAACTGGTTTTTACAACGCGTTACTAGCTAGTTTATATGTACTAAGCGCTGTTTAAGTAGTTCAATTAAGGCACGTGCTCAACCTTTCGATACACAGACACACTGGCCACGCCCCTCTACTGCCCACACAATACTATAATCGTCCCCCCTAGGGCTCTAAAGCTGCTGTTTATCGATTGAGAAGTTAGCTTTTTTTTTGCGTTTTTCACTGTCGCATTAATTAGCCAGTCTATTGGTAATTAACCTGGTAATTTTCTACCTGTTTCTGGATTTTTGCTAATGCAAAAAGGTTAACACCTTGAGATATCCATAATTTTGGTAACGAAATTATGTTCAAAACAAACAAGTAAGGTTTGATTTCGGTGCAAAAATGAATGACAGATGGAGCTTGTAGCTGATTTTTAAGAGCTTTTTTGCTTATAGCATAAGCATCTTTTAATTATTTGTATGTTACAGGTAACTATTGAAGATTGAAAACATTTTCTTTAGAACCAGAAAATTTCGGAACACCTTTTTAGGGTTACGTGGGCAAAGCAAGTTATCGCCACTCAAGTTTTTGTCCTGATCCTCTAGAATAAATGCTGTATTATATTATAAATAATATATCCGAAATCTATTTTACGGGCACAATCTGGTCTAGAAAAGTTATATGTACATTATCAATAAGCATTGCAACCTCTTAATTTTCGCTGTGTGTAACAGATGAATTTATAGAACTCACAATCTCTATGAAATTTTGTATCTAGGAATAATTTTACAATTCGAAGATTAGCAGAATTATAAATATCTTGTTGATTGATTTAATCCATATAGCATATACGAGCATTTCAAACCTAATAATCCTTGATTGGCTTTCCTTCTTATCACGATATAATCTATATACTCAAAACTTTTAAGTTTGGGAATAGTTTAATTCTGTTTTTTGTAGCAGCGATATATCGTTAGGGTTATATTAATGCCTTCCAATTGTTCTGCAGAGCAGAAGTTAACAATAACCATATCGTTTCTTAACAAAAACAATTATCGAATAGATTTCTATTCTAAAAATTTTAAAAATTTCCACTTGGTACCATAACTATTTCCCCTATAGTGACTCATAGTTAGTTCACTTGGTTTCTCATTTTAAATATGGTTTGTTTTTAGGTAACTTTAAAACTTTTCCCAGCACATCAATAATTCTGAAATTGCCCCATAAACCTAGGAGTTATGCAAGTCACCCTTTAAAGGGTATTTCAGTGGGCGTGTATCACTGGCCAGACGCCTGTCCATTGTGTGTTTGTTCTTCTTGTTTGTTTAATTTTAGCTATCAATATAGTATATAGAGTATATAGAGTATATAGTATAGTATATTTCATCGGGGTGTTAACTCTTTCGCCGTCTTTCGCTGTCGTGCGCGATTTTATAGACACTTAGTTAAGCTGGAAATAAACATGAGTAAGACTAAATTCCATGGCTATCGAGCGACAGCGACGACTTGTCGAACCAAAATTCTCTAAAATAATCACGTACCATAAACATGACATTGTTAGTATTACTTTTGGTCAAAAAAAAAAGGGGGGAACAAATCAAACGAACGCGCTTAAAATATTTTGCTCTGAATTATAAGGTTCCGCCTGAAGAACTACAATATGTTAACATATCATATCTTAGCTGATTGCAAATCTATCAAGTGCCTTCAAAACTATTGGGGAAGTGCGACAATTCCAGATAGATTAGTTCGTATATGGTCAGCAGTTCAGGGCAGTTCGTCTATATAGAAATTGATGTGCTAATGAATCGAGTGATTTAGGTAATCAAAAGCAATTAAAATGTAGCCCCATTTTGAGCAATAAATTGATCCACTTATATACTATATATATATTTATATATATATGAGAGGGGAGTGAGAGACCTCGGGGGTATTACGTTTGCATATCTATTGTAGGGGTTTGCAATGGCGATTATAAAACAAAGTCCTCCCCATTTTCAGGTTTATCTGAAGCACCACTTGGCACAGCTTAATACGGATTGAATCGATCTAATTGTTACAATAATAAAATACTTAGCCCACGTCATGTAATGGAAAAAAATTGGTTTTTGATTATCAGCAAATCGAACCTACGGCCTAGGCGTGAGAAATTTGAAAAAGCTGGAAAAATCTCAAAGGAAAAATGGACAAATTTGGGTACAAAACCAAGAAATTGATATATCTCAGGGCGGCTTATTAGCAACTGAAATCGAGATATCAAAATCATGAACATTTGGATAATAGTTGATCCAATATATTCTTTATCCTATATGATATATATAGTTAGAATACCATTAAAGTTTTAGGAACAAGTTTTTTCCATATTTTCTTAGTTCATAGCTAAAATCCAGTTCTGTCGGCGAACTCAAGATATAGACAAATGAATGATCTTAACACATTCATATTTATCCTATCTAAAAAGTACTTAACAATTTTTTAGATAGAAGAAATTAGTGTTAAATCGAATGTGAGATGTAGCACTCAATACGTTTATAATTCCTATGATAAATTGAAGATTTTGGTACTTGAGCTTATTTATTCCGATACCATATATGAAATCCTAAATGTCTAAGTGTGAATAACAAAATTCCAAGCCACATTAGCTCTCCATAATTCATAAAAAATGTGGCATAAAAGAGCAGAAGACCATAATGAGATGGTTAAAACTAGTTTCTACGTCTAAAATATAGTTTAACAGTTATGTTTTGTAATCTTAACACAGAGAAGATATTACGCAACTGAGAGATGATATCATCTATAATTGGTTGGCAGTTCGAGAACATGTAATGGACGTAATTATAGAAATGAGCTGAAAGTCAGTTGCATTTATATTCACAATCACGTAGAGGATAGAGAGAGATATGCTATATTTAGTGGGCTTATATTGTATCTAGAATCGATAATCCGGCATTGTTATTGTCGTTACGGTATTTATACTATATAAGTATATACGTATAATTTCTAACAATAGGAATAATGCGATGAGTCTTCAGTCGAGTGGCATTTCGAGTGAGTAACATGGCGTTATGAATATTTTAAGAGGTCGCAATTATTTCTTGACGCAAACATGGAGTCCCCGTTAGGATAGAGAGAAGAGTCGTCCGTCGTCAAGTGGTAAGTGGTAAGTCGAAATATGAATATTATTTTTGGCAACTTTCTACCGTTATTTGTGTGCCCAAATAATTATATGTTATAACTGAAAAGATCCATTTAGCATGCAATACGAGCTTAAGTACAAAACAACAAATCAAATCGAATAAATAAATCAACTGATTGATGATTAATCACAAGTTGGGAATTTTAAATATATTATATATATATATATGGTATATGGCATATTGGGGGTATATTTAACTATGTGATTTTTGGCTGGGTTTCGTGTTATTTTGCAATGAATGCGACATTGCCATTGGCATTGCATTTGAGGCTAAAAACCGAGTTTAAGGCTGAATCAGGGGGTATCTGAGGCTGAGACTGGGATTGTGATTGCGATCCAAAGTTATAGCGATGATATCACACAGCTTAACGTGCGGGAATTTTTTATTGGTGCTCATCATTCGCGTTTTTTATTGTGCATTTGTGGCTGATGCCAACTAGTCAGCCGGAGTGGGTACGGGGCTACCCAACAACCGACCCAGACGACTATGCAAATTCTTCTGGCACAGTATGGATGGCACACACGGGCATAGAGACAGCTCCACACCACAACACAACACAACACAACACACCACAACCCAAGACAACACAACACAACAAAACTTGGCACAACACAAACTGTCAAAGTCGCCGGAGCCGGGACTGAATGGGTTACGGAGGCGTCAGGGCGGGCAGCAGGTTGGCTGATAAACGGGCTAAAAAGAAAAAAAAAACACGGCAACTGTGGAAAAGTTTACACAATAAGCGGGCGCCGTCTTCTAAACTTATCTGCAGTGACTAGAGTGAAACAACAACAACAACAACAGCTAAAGTAATTAGCCAGCACATACCCCGTCTATAGCCGCTTTGGTGAATTTGTTTATAACTTTTGCATTTGTAAAGCATTTCATCTGAAACTTTTAGTACATCTCAAACAATTTCTCAGCTACATACCAAATTTCAGCTAGATTAAGCTCTAAGCCCAAGCTCCACGACGCTGTAAACTTTGGTAACTTAGTTTCCTCTTTGTACTCCAATATTTTCATCTGCAACACCTGCACTGCATTGCATATACCCACATCCTAACTCTACAGGGTATTGTAACAACTAAAATAGACAAACAACAGATAGAAACGCCAACTTATCAGCCAGTTCTGTGACTAATACTTATGCTAAATAACATTCAGCGGGCCTTTATCTAAGTTTTATATATATGTATTTATTCAATTTGTGCCGCAATTCGAAACACTTGATTAGTATTGGAATTGGATGCCACGGCATTTAGCGCTTTGGAACTGGCAATTGGGCCGGAAATATATTGACCATTCGACACTTTGGTTATAGATAATTAACTGAATTAACTTCTTAAGATATCGCTGCAATTGGCATTGGAATATGATCAAAATAATTGAAATATGCTAATTAAATATAAATATATAGGTGAAGCTTGTTGAGATTAGAAATACTTTCCATAGACTTGATTCTTGCAAAACGCAATATAATATATATAAAATATCATTCAAGTATATTCTAAAAAAATATTGAATTCGAAATTCCAATTATATTAACTTAAAAAATTTGGATTTTGACATTTGCATCTTTTTTAGTTCAGTCGCATGGAGTGCGTCGATCTTCGAAATTTTAAGAACTAATGTCATTAAATTTGGTACATGGGATGACGAATACCTTAACCTAGTCAGGTTTATCAGAAATTTAAAATGTCATAACTACAATATGCGAAAATTTAAAAAAATGGATAGTTAATAGTTAACGACGATGGTTGTATTCTTTGTATATAAACAATATTAATTGGATGACATATTTTGGAATAATTTTTGAGTGATTTGTCAAAAAGCTATTCTTAAGTTCGACTTTAAAAGGTATGCTGTACCCGAAGAAAACAAGGAGGGTTTGAACTTCTTATGTATATAATACATGATATATTATGTATTATATAGAAAAATGTTAGGTGCATAGTCATTAATTTGCAAATTTGAAATCATTATGCTAAGAACTGTAGAATATACTTAATTTTCGGAAGATCATTTTAAAACGAAACAAATTTTAAAAGTCTATGTTTCTATAGTGCCTATAGGCGCCCACATACCAATTTTTACGAGTCTAGCATAAAAATTGTGGCTTATAGACACATTTTATTACTTTCCTGGAAAATGGAGAGGTCTATCCATATTTTGTGAAAATGAATTATGGAGTTTTTATTCATTACGCTATATACCAAATTTGATGTCGATAGCATTATAAATGCAAAAGTTATGGTTTTATCGAAAAAAGTTTTGATGGATTATCGGGCGAAAGTGGCGTGACCTCCGATATTTAAGCTCAACTTAATATGCGTATGCTATAACACGGATCTTCATGTCAACTTTGAATACTCTATCTTTTGTAGTCTCTGAGATCAACAGGGCTAAATACTCGACTCGACTGTTGATCAAGAATATATATGTACTTTATAGATTCTGCCACGCCTTCAGCTGCCTGTTATTAACATTTGCACAAGCTTATGGTACACTTCGGATATCCTTTGATACCCTTCAAAAGACAGCATCAAATAAAACTACATTTATAAGCTCTCGATGGGATCCATCGGTTCCCAGCAGGCACTACAAACTCTTCCCTCCTTCTATATTTTCCTTCGGCCATTCATCATTTCGCTGAGATCGCAAAAATTTCGGGAAACTGTCAAAAAGGCAATTGAGGCTGTGGCGCAATGGCAACAGATTTGATCTGCATCCCTCTCTCAGCGCCTCTCTCACTCGCTCTGTGAAAAGCTCTCTCTCCGAAGCGCAGCCTCTCACGCACAGCCTGCGAGCCGCTCTTATACGCGTTTGCAAAGGGTTTGCTTTGCTTTTGGCCTTTTTCCGGCTAGATTAGCGCGTGCCAATTAGCTTGTTTATGTTTGTTGTTAATTGTTGTTGTTGTTGTCGTTGTTGTGCATTTACTGTTAAACATTTTGCATTATGCGACAATTTGTCATAAACACCGGCATAACACACACACACACACACACTTGACCCGCATTAAATAAAAAATGTTAAAAAAAAGTACTTAGAATTGCGTACTAACTGCGTTTAGCGGCGTATTTGTTATTGTTGTTCTTGTTGTTGTTGTTTTGCCCTTTATTTGCTTTGTTTTCTCTTCGACAGTTCTTTACTGCTTTTGTTGTTGTTGCTGTTGTTGTTGTACTTTTTATTGTGCTGCGATTCTTGCGCGTTGCGAAGCGAAGCAGCGGCGACGACGGCGTTAACAAAACTGAAAACAAAAACGCGCAAAATATGCACAGAACACGACGCGACACGAGACACACACACACACACACACACACACGCACGACACACACACTAACACAGACACTGACACGCAACACACACACTAACACACGCATGACACACACACGCACACACACACACACACACACGTGCAAAAATAGAAGCTTGGCAATAATAAAGCAACGGTAACTCTCTATTAACACTGCGCAACAAAAGTTGGCAAAGAGGATAATTTGGATAATTTGAGATTTTACTGCGTCGCTTCTTCGGCCATTTAAATAATATCATTTTGCAATTTGAACCCATTAAAAATGGGTTAAATGAAGTTAGAGAAAATATCTATTTCTTCCATTATTATAATTATATGGATATAGCAAATAGTGCTTCAGGCTTTGGCCCTTTTCAAGTTCTAGGCCACAACCTAGTTTTCCTAGAAGGATCATGTCTATTGACACGAGCAGGACTCGGACTCGCACCTCTTGCGAGGCAGCAGATTTGAATCGAAGCAAAGTTGAAGGTTCTACAGATTTCTCTAACGAGATCTATTTAATCAATTATTTCTTGAACTAATCTGAATTGATTTTGTTATGTGGACAATCGATCTTTTTATACCCTGACTCCTAATTGAAAATTGGTATGAAGGGTATAAGTTTGTACAGTCGAACTTCTCTTCAGTGAACTTCTATACAATGAAGCTCTCCCTATTATGAATTGATTTCAAGCACAAAACTTTTTCATTCCAATTTAAATACAAGTATGTATAATTTCTGTTAAATGAAGTTTCTATATAACGAAGTGATTTTCTGGTCCTGTCAAGATTTATTATGGGGAAGTAACAAGCAGAATGAGTGTCATAACCCCATTGATTAGTATCAATAGCCAAGACGATTTGGCTCTGTTCGTCTGTCTGTCCTTTGAGCACGCCGATCTTGGAGACTACAAAAGCTAGAGTCTTCAAACTTACCATGAAGATCCGTATATACCATAATCAGATCAAGTTTATTTTATATTTTGTAAGCCACGCCCCAATCGATAAATTCGTTATACGATAAAATGGCCATAACTTTTACACTTATAGAGCTATGAACAATAAATTTGGTATATAGGTTTATGAAAAGATGTGCAAAATGGAATATCCCAACATTTTGAAACACCCCTCAATTTTCCCGTTAAGTGACAAAATGTGTATAAATGCCTCAATTTGTATGCTAGAGTCATGAAATTTGGTAAATAGGTGTCCATTTACACCATGCAGAAAGTGGCATCTAAAATTGTTTTTCATCCTAATTTGGTTCCCTCTCATAAACCAATCCCTAAAATCGGATCGATCGGATCATAAACAACGAAGTTATAATGCGAAAATTTGCGAAAAAGGAGCCAAAATGACAAATGATGAAAAATGTATTATGTAACCAGGCGGCTAAGCTGTTATAGCTAGAATCAGAAAATTTGGCACGGGGGTCCTCATAGACTGTTATAAGGGTATCTCGCAGTCGAGCAGTGTCGACTGTAGCACTCCATCTTGCTTAAACCTTTTTAGGATTACCTCATAGGATATCTGAAATCTTCAGATTGCCGAAGCTTTTCTTTCTGTACATATAAATATGCACTATGCTATGGGAAAATTTCGTAATAACTCCCTAGTTGCAAAAATTATATATTATAAAAATAATTATAATAAAGTTGCTTTGAGATAGTATTATCGACGTGGTGTTCATAAGTTACTGCACCATAATTTGTTGGCTCTCCTTTGTTATAGTATTAAGGGTAGTATTTAGTTATTATAAGTAGAAAAATGCTGGCAAAACGTCTCTAAATTACCATTTAAAACTAAACAATTAGTTTTTAATTGTATATTATAATAAACAAAATACATTAGTTGACGTCAAGTTGGTGGAAAAAATCATAGAGCTATTAAACAAGCGACTTTGGTGTTATTTTCATAGAAAAACCGAACCATCAGTTGTCAAATTTTATGTGTTACCTCAGTTTCTATGATCTATAGATTCATTAGGTACTTTTTGTGCCCAAGCGACATATTTAACTTGCCTGCAACAATGTTTATTGTTTTGTTTTTCAATTGTTGCCTTGTTTTTCCCTGTCGAATGCAAATTGCACTAACGTTTATTTATGAATATTTAAAGGGTTTTAACGTCAAGAATAGAAGATCAATTTATTGTATTTCTTATTTCAATTAGTTGTAGGCAAAACAAGGTATAGAAACTGGAATTTTCAATACATTTTTGCATAAGTTTTTTTTTTAGAACTTAGAAGGAATATTAGAGGAATTATTTGCATAGTTTATTTTATTTTCAATCTTGTTTATGATCCGATCGTTCTAAAATTTTTTATGATACTTTACGACATAGTCATTATTATATACTCCCAAATTGAAAGGTATTGTAGATAGTTTCGAACATTTTTCAAGACGGATAGGGCTCGTTTACCGATACTGATCAAGAATATATATACTTTATGTTGTCTGCCTAGATTCCTTTTACCTGTTACATACAATTGCACAAACTTAATATACCCTTCTAACGAATTCGATGGGGATAAAAGACAGATAAACAATATTTTATATTTGTTTAAGAACTTTTTTAAAACCCGATTCTGCAGGATGATATGAGTTCTATTTGATGTTATTATGAATTAATCACTTTTTTCACAAAAATAAAGTTCACTTTTGTTGTGCAGTGTAATAGAGCATGCCAAAAGGCATGCCAAAGGCACTTAGAACAACGACAACAACAACGTCAACACAACAGGACAGGCGTGCGAAGCTCAGCTGTGCGCGCGCTCTCGCTCCCCGCCCCTCTCGCGCGCTCACAACAAAAGCTCGCTCTCTTTTGGCAAGCTGCGACGTTGCGTGCGCGCGCTCGCTTTTACATACGCAATTTGTTGTTGCAGCCGCTGCCGCTGCGCTGCGCTGCTTTTTATCTTATCAGCCGCAACAACAACAACAACAAGGGGTTACAGCAGCCGCAGAGCAGCTGGCGCCGGCGCTTTGAAAGGAAAAACTGCGGAAAATTGTTGTGTTTTACCGTTTGGTGTGTTTGCCGTTTGCCGATTGCCGTTTACCGTTCGCCGAGCTGCTATCTTCACTTGTCGCGCTTTTGGGCCAAACTGAACGGCGGATTCCGCGGCGGCGGCACGCCGTGCGTTGCATAAGACAACAGACGTCGCGGCGCAGCTGCTGCGCTGCCGCCGCGGCCCAGTCGAAGTTGCGCAAAACGTTTTGATTCTGACTGCGACGCGACGCTGCGCCGGCTGCGACGCGACCTTCAGTGCGCCATTAAACGACGGCTTGAGGGCGCCGCTTGCGCTTCTCTTAGAATAGTAGTAGGAGTAGTCGGAGTAGGAGTAGTCGGAGTAGGAGTAGTAGGAGTAGTAGCAGAAATAGCAGTAGGAGTCGCAGGAGGAGTGTCGTCGTCTCCATTTGGCACATGCGTGACCATTTTTATCGACTCGTCAATCGGAGCGCCTATCGAAACGATGCGCTGCGTCGGCATTGACTGAGGACGCGGCTCACCTTACGTGCCTGCACACAACGAGGGTAGCTATTAATATTTCCCGCTTCGATCACTTTTAAGTTTCGAAGGTCGTCTATGTTTTCAAAATAAGAAAGAAATGTTGTGATAAACACTGTGCAAATAGCTATGATGTATCGATGTTATAAGAAGTTTTCAAACTTGTTCTTCGTCGAATTGACGACGACAAAGAACAACCTTAGTGTTAAGAAAATAAGAACAACCATCCGGGGTTAAATTCATTTAATTTTTAGAGAGGGGGCCTCGACCAGTGGATAGCGCAAGAGCTTGTGGGTTCTAGGCCCACTTATGTCAAGAGCCTGACCCTTCTATGGAAAGAGAAACTTTGTTGTGGCGTAGGATTTGAGATCCACTCGCGTAAAAAAATCTCCATTGGGGGCTTCGGTAAACCAGTGCATAGCGCACTGTCGCGTCAAACAAGAGGCTGTGGGTTCGAGTGCCAATCACGTCGGTAGCATGACCCTCCATGAAAAACTAGGGTATGGCGTAAAATTTGAAATCTTCAGTGATGGAAGCAGTAATAAGGAAAAACAGTACCCCTATAAAGTTTTTATGGCATTATAATAAATAATAATTCGTAATCCGTAAAAAGGATAAATTGACAACACTGAAACTTAAAGCTTTTCTGACGCCTTGAATTTATCGACTAACTACAAACAATAAACAGTGTGACCGTACAACACACTGTTGCATAAACTGTAAAAACTTAAGACCAAAAAAAAATACCAAACATTTTGTTGTAAGTGACAAATTGAAGCATAAAAAGCCCGAAAGTGTCCTTGGCCAGTTAGATAAATGGCAACCCTCGTGCTACGTATGACATCACAATGTTGCGACCTGAACGAACACATCTTTATTAATTGATGCCACGCAACAATTTCTAAGTTGTTTTTGCCCGCCCCAAAGATGGGCATCGGCACAGGGTGTGCCTCTAA
Source organism: Phorticella flavipennis (assembly GCA_037040045.1). Lineage (NCBI taxonomy): Eukaryota > Metazoa > Arthropoda > Insecta > Diptera > Drosophilidae > Phorticella > Phorticella flavipennis. The sequence goes on along the minus strand of JBANCY010000276.1, from coordinate 337 downwards.
CACAAAGACAACAACAATCAATGTCGGAGCTGTCAAAGTGTGTGTGTGAGTTGTGCTTTGGGCTTGGATTTCCGATTTGTCTTTAATTACCCGAACAACGATGCCCACACGGGCGGCTACTGAAGTTAAAAGCTATCAAAGCTATAATATAATAAGATATTATTGTAAAAGCCCAACCAAGGTATGTAAAGTTGGGTGTGTTCGATAGAGGCGGAAGCAGGTTGGCACAACGAATTAAACACTTAGGAGCCTAAACTCAAATATCGTATAATGTTTGGACAAACAAAAACATATCTTAAGTATATATATGTATATATATATATATATATATATATAT
>JBANCY010000275.1:4599-21806 GCA_037040045.1 Phorticella flavipennis | reverse complement strand
CAGTCAATTGGCGGTTAATGGAAATGTTGCCAGACCGCAATCAGAAAACTAATTACAGTTCATTTCTTTTTTTCTGTTATGAAATTTGCACGCGCCACAAATTGTTGTGAATTTAATTAAAAATGCCAAAAGAAAAACAAATTTTGTTTTTTTTTTGAAAATTTTTCGTAGGGGCGCGGGGCAAACGAGTCAATTTGTTGTCATGAAAAACAAAAAAAAGTTGCGAAATTTGAATATCTACAAGTTGTTCAACTGTTGTTTTGGCAACTGTTTGGGAACTGTTGAGTGAACGCTGAGCTTGTTGTTAGCAGGCAACGCGACGCGAACGAACTGCTGGCGTTTGGTGTTTGGCCAGTTGCTTTTATAGCCAAGGCTTGGGGCCAAACAGCGACTGCGCGGATAAGATGAGAGCCTGAGGAGCCTGTGGAGCTTGTGGAGCCTGTGGAGTCAGCGAGGACAAAGGACATTTGTCGTCGTCGAAAAGGATGCGAGGCGTTGCACAATGCCGGCTGCTCTTTTGCCGTTTGCGTTTGTTTACATGGCACAGCTGTGGCTGAAGGCTGTCTTGAGAGATGCCAAGATGTGCCTCAGTGTGTGTGTGTGTGTGTCCTTAGAGTGTGTGTGTGTGTGTGTGTGTGTGTATCTGTGAGTATTACATTGAAGTTTTAATTGAATTGCGGTTGCAACTTTTTTAACTGCATTTCTGCAGCGAGCCAAGACTCGGGCCGGGCCACAAAAGGTGTGAGAAAACTTTGCCACAAAACTTTATAGCTTTAAAGTTGTTTTTTGATGTGGGCCATTGCCTGTTTTTGCTTTGTTTTCGTTTTTGTTTGTCCTTTTGTTATTCCTTTGTTTTGCTTTTTATCTCGCAATGCAGTTGCACAATTGCCAACGCTTTAAGCAGCACATAAAAAACACGCAACACGCAACACGCATACGCAACGTGCTACGTGCCGCCAGCCCAGCCTCAGCCCAGCTGCCGCCCAAAAGTAGGCAACAAAAAATTTCCATTTCATTTTCATTTCACAAACCATTGAACGCGTCTGGCTGCACCGTGGTAATTAAGCAGCAAAAAACTAATCAATATTTATTGAGCTTCTGTTAGTTAATTTAAAAGTTTTTCTAACTTTTAGTTATTTTAAGTTAAGTAATGAAAGTTTGTTCAACTTCTATAGACAAACTTTAAAGGCTTTAATATTCTGTTAGATTAGTCAATTTATTTGCTGCTCAAACTCTTGAAAATTATTGAAAAAATGATTAATTTATAGAACTGAGTTTATTGATAAATTAGCAATAGATTTTTGAAGAAGCTTTGAGAATTGCAGAGAAGGGTGGCTTTCACATGCTCTACCAAGCCTAGCAACAGCAGGCTTAGCTTATGCAGCTTAAGTTCTTGTTATGAGAATCGCTGAGAGGGGTGTCCACTACATGCTAAATCAAGTCTAGCACCTGTTGGTTAGCGGAATTCCACTGACTTAAGAAGCTACATGCTTTGGACCTTCCCACCAGGAGCCTTGACGCTGCTAGGATCAATATTAGTATAGACAATATTATTTAGTTCAAAAATGATGTGCTTAGTCATTGTCTCTCATTAAGTTATGTTTTCATCCCACTGTGCGCACAGTGTGCGTGCTTCTGTCTGTCTCTGTCTCTGTCTGTGTTATTGTATTTCACACACCTGTTGTTATTGTTTTATTAACTCGCAGCTTATTGTTGCTATTTTTGCTCATCTGCTCAGAATTTTCCTAGATTTTTCATAGGGCTAAAGTTTTTCCTTTTGTTCTTTTACATTGTTTTTGTCGCTTCATTGTTTGTTGTTGTCGTTGTTGTTGTTGCTCTAACTGTTGTTAGTCTTCAAGGTAAACCGGCCCGAACCGCAGGTGTTTTGATTTATTGCGGTTTGGTTAAGTGCAGCTACAAAACTTTATTTTAATCCCCTTAAAACTCCGAGTTCTCTGCATTTTTTACTCCCAAAGCAGATTTTTGTTTTCGTTTTGGACACAAAACAAAGGTAAAGAAGATAAAGAAGAGGAAGAGAAGAAGCAAGAGATGGAGTTGTAGTGGGAAAAACTGTTAGTCTTAAATAAGGATTATGCATTAGTTGACCAACGTTTTGGTGTGCCAGAAAAAAATTTGCTGAAATTTGAAGTTAATAGAGAATATAAATGGGGAAGTTGTGGGGGAGTTTTATTGTGGTAAATAAGGATAATAGACAAGTGATATTGCAGGGTTTGGGTGTTTTTCAGAATTTTTCTCAATATATATTTTTATTGTATTCAAAAATAAGAACAAGTTTTATAACAAGATAATAAACTAGGGTTTCTGAAGGCATTTGAAATGCGGATCTGTCTTATATAATATGATATGATATATTAGTATGTACAAACATACATACACTTCGAGGGACTTGCTTATATTTGGGAAATACTTATGTAGAGTTTCGCTAGAGCTCGGACCAACCGTTCACGATGGTGAAAGTTTTCTAGAAAACTCTTCCGCATAACAATAGAGCCAATAGTGCTTTCTGAAGAAAAAAACTTATGCTTAAACTCAACAAGACTATGTGGGACCAAATGGCATCATTGAAATCGGAGGTTGTTCACTTATATTATTCTTCTTGTTGTTATTTCTACCCTTCTCTGAAATAGAGAAATGTTATTAGTACTCGCAATTTTTGAATTTTTGATATGAAATTCAGTTTAAATATTGAAAAGGCAGTATTGAACGTGTTGTGAAAATTTCAGAAAGATTCGATCATTAATATAGAAGATATTCCCTATCGAATCAAACGGAACGTACGAAACAGACAACAGCAGTTTAAGCTGCTGCGAATTGATTTTAGACACTTAGTTTGATGGTGAAATTTTCATAAATTATTTCTAAGATACCAATTATGTTAGACGCTTATCAGTTTTTTTTTTATCCAAACTCTCCTCCACTTCGGAAGCATAAAGTCATATTAGAACTCGTCCTCTTAGTTTCTTTGCCCAATCAAGAGCCTACGATATCAATAATCTATTCTAAACACTTGGTAAGGCCCTTTTTCGGGGGCGTTTTGAATATGCTCTTTATGAGCTGTGTTAACCCACTTAGAACAATTTAAGCGCTGTGCCAATTTCGCACCCACAATTACAGCTGCACTTTCCGGGGGCAACATGGATTCAATGGATTCCTTTGTGCGGCTGATTCGTTTCAACGCTAATTACAATTACGTTTCCTATTCCCCCAAAATCCAATTGGGTATACGAATCTATAGATAGAGGAGTATGAGGAGGAGTAGGAGGAATGGGGCTGGGGATATGCCTCGCGAGCAATCGAGCTCCAAAACATTGCCATGCATATTTTATTCTCTCTGTAGTCCAACAAATTTCTGGCAAATTGCCTACACCATACACCATATCCATAGACACAGTCTGTTCATTTGCAGCTTTTTTTCTGTTCAGCTATTTTTTTGTCTTTTTTTTCGGCGGGCTTTTGCTTTGGTCTGACCACGATTCGTTTGGCGTTTTGCAAGTGTAACTTAATTTGTTGCCCCGGCGGCCATGTTCGCCGCAGCAGCCAAAAAGCATTTGGTACATGCACAATTTTTGACACACCAGAACCAGCCAGCCCACGCCCACGCCCACTTTTACGCCCATGTCGAGCAGCACGTGCACGCCCACACACAGATACACACAGACACAACCAGTTACAACAAGTACATATGGCCTGGGCCTGTGCCTGCGACTGTTCTGGGGTTTGTCCTGGCGTTTTCATTAGTACTCAATTAATGGACCATGATCTTAATGGGTTTTCAACAACAGGCAGTCCGAATCGAAAGCCAAAACCGAATCAGCCCAACATTCACACGCCTACCACGCCTACCAAGCCCGGGCGCCCACATGTGAGGGGCGTGTGCCGTACGCTAAGTGCGCCAAATCAGCACAACTCGTAATTGGAGCCCAGCTGAACCGAGACCATGAGACGCTGTCCGCTGTCCGCTGTCCGCTGTCCGCCGTCCTCCATCCGGCTTTGTTAGGCGCTTCCCCAAAAAGTTTATTACTGACTCGAAATGGCCACAAAAATCCATTGAGCAACTGCTACCAGCCCCTCCTCCTCCTCCTCCTCCGCCACCGCCACCCCACACCCAATTCCTAGCACTCTACAAAAAATGACTTGTTGGACTATTTCCTTTTCGGGTTTTTTCCCTGGGTGTGTGTTGCGTGCGGTTTGCTCAATTATGTGGCCAAATCTTCAATATGTGTCCGTGGCCAGTTATAGCCATGACTTTGGCAAACCGACAACTGCCTGGAACAGGCTGTTGATTGCTTTTGACGGCTTTGAAGTCGCCTTCAGCTTGATTTGGCATTTCTATTAACGCCTAAAATTGCTTAGTTAACAAATGATATATGACTTTTTAGAGCTAAGTTTGAGGAAAAATTTTATTCAATTTGCTATAATGAAAACATAGAATGGTAAGAATAGTTTTCAAAAAGATTGGGCAGATATGAAATATACAGCCTTCAAGCATGTTCTCTTTTCCTAAGTGTTCAAAGAAGTGACTGCATCCCGCAATGCTTAAGGCTCATCTCAGGTCCTTAGAAATTTGCTTTCTTAACTTTGAAACTGCAGATATCTGGCAATGATCAATAGATCTTCAATGAGCTTAGCTTTTCTTATGTGTTCACCATATCTGCCCACAATATTTGAAAAAATTTCACAAAATTTCCTAAAAATATCAAAATACTTCTTCAAATGCATTTTCCTAGGGTTTAGCTTGACTTCTAACTAGTTTTCTGTTCAAAATTTTAACCCTAAATCTGAAAATGTCCTTAGACGGTTAATTGTATCCCTCTTATAACTTTAGAACTTCCTTTTAAAAGTTTTTTCTGACGTAATTATATGTCATTTTCTATTAATTTGCAGCAATATCTTAAATTGACAAAGTTACTAAAAAAAATTACAAGTATCTTTAGAAATTTGAGGTCTTTGAATCTTATATGCATCTTAACTAGATTAATTTCTTCCTAAAACTTCTTCTACTCGGAAGCTGCATAACTGCGATAGGTAAAGTTACTTCTTTGGTAGATCTTCTTGAATGCATTAAGATTCAAAATATTGATTGATTTTTAAATTGGAAAAGTGAAAAATTTTAAAAAATATGTCTAAAAAATCTAATATCTCTCAGAATGTTCCACAAATTTGCAATTTTTCCCCCAGTTCCTGCATATTTTTAGCTAATATTGTGGGATATGTAATTGTTGCTCTCGTAAGACCCTTCTCAATTACCCTGCACGATTTAAGTTCCCCCAAAAAACCGTTCCGAACTTTATAGAAAAACGCGTGAATGTAAAATGAACCGACTCTTTCCGTTCAAGCTTAAATATTTATTTTGGCAATTCGTGCGCAAAATTTTGAATAGCTCTTTGGGTGCTCGCAGTGCTCCCATGTGCTCGGGCCTTGACTCCCTGCAGATGTCTGGTCATATTCAATCAGTGTGCAGGATAAAAAAATATGTAGAGGAGGAGGAAGACGAAGAAGAGAGGTGCAAAAAAAGTATAATCCACAACGTGAGCTGCCGCTCGACGTTAACTGAATGTGGTCCAAAGGGTGTGCGGGGTGTTGGGTGTGTGCGGGGTGTGCGGGGTGTGTGTGTTGCAAACAGGATAACCAACTGGTTCACAGGTCCTTTGGCTGACTTCGGGCCAAAACGAGGCTAATATTTCAGCGGCTCGAATGGCGTGAAGCAATTGCTTTCCGGTTATTGTGTATATTTACGGGCGTATTTGTTGCCAAGCATCTGGCAACCGATAAAATACAATTTCAAACATGCATTTGCCATAAGCGAATTGGGCCCAGTTACCTGTCTCACCTGCCCCTCACTGCGCCCTCTTACTCCCATTCTTTCCACCATTTTCTTGCGTTATGCAAATATTTTTTCAATCGCCTGCGTTGAAAATTCCCTCTAAAACCACTCGGAACTTTCCGTTTATATGGAATATCTGCTCTGCAATTATTTTATCAACGCATCAACGATGAGGCAGCATTTTGGGCAATTCGGGTTTAGCTTGTGGGTTCTCCTCTGGGGTTTGATCTGGAGTGAGTTTTAGGGGGTTGGGTTTAAGGGGGGTATAAACTTTTTAGAGTACTTTATGATTGATGCTGCGCAACAGTTCTATATATATATATCGATATTTTTTTGGGTTTAGTTGGTACACTTTAAGGTACTTACACCGGCAGAGCTTATAAAAATATTTATTCATGTTGTTGTGGGGTTTATTTATAGATTTTAGCTCAATTTATTGGCTATTTCAATGTAGTTATTATACACTTTTTGCCGAATTAGTATATGCACTTTATGATGAAGTATGTAAAGTTAGTTAAGGTTTCATAAAGGCCTTCAATATCTCTATGTAGCTTTTGGATTTCCTACAATTATCAATTTTTTGTTTTCAAATTACATTTACTTATGAATACCCTTATTTTTAACGTTTATTCACATTTCAAATAGATCGGCCCATTATTATTATATGGCCCATATTTATTATATATTGCTCTATCAAATTTTAAATGGATTCGACCATTATATTATAAAGCTACCACACAAAGTTGGTTTTCTTCATATTTCTCACTTTTTTCAAGCTATTGCATTTAAATTTCAAATACACTTAAACTTCCTTATTATCTAATACTCTACCAAATTTCACAAGGATCGGACTACTATATTATATAGTCAGCATACAACTAAAAGTCAGTTTTTTCCATATTTCTCATGTTTTTCAAGCTATTGCATTCAAATTTCAAACACAGTTATACTTTTTTATTATCTAATACTTTACCAGATTTCAAAGTCATCCGACTACTATATTATAAAGCTGGCATACAATTAAAAGCCGCTTTTGCCCATATTTCATAGGTTTATCAAGCTATTTCAATATATACTATGTTCCTACATATATAATATAGATATAGATTCTATATGAAATCATCGAAAAGAGTATTCAACCTTCGGTATGTCAAATTCCTAACTTGTTTTTGTATTTATTTATAGCAAACCAAAAATTGAGCTGTTTTATTTTTCCGGGCGGCGCGTTGTCAGGTCCAAAAAATATGTCAGCAAAAATTTGGCGTTACGTTTTCGGTTCCACGTTAATGAGATTTATTACAACAAATTGCTAACAATATTCTGCGATTCTCCGGGTTTTTTTGGAAAACGCACAAAAACAGCGAGACAAGCAATTTAATTTTTAATTTTCCAAATGAATGCGCTCAAATTTGGCTCATTACTGTGGAGATTATGGCACAGGAGAGATGTGAGGCATGTGAGTAGAGCTCACTTCAGCCAGCTGGGATTATACCAGGAGACGGGCGGCTCTTTAAAGTTGTGCCAAATACTGCTCAATTTACGCACAAAGGACACAGAAAGGACTTTAAGCAGCTGCCCGGGCTGTGAGCCTAGTTGAATTTTATCGCTTTTCAAGCCGTTGAACAGAGTCTTCGTCCATCTAATGGACAGCAAGTGGCAGGAGTTAAGGCTTAGTCGGGGAAAAACTGTTGGGTGGGGCTATGAGAGGGGCAGTGTATAGCTCCCTGCCCTGCACAATATCGTTAGAGCTGTTTACACTTGACCAGCTTTCAATTACCCTACAAATATGTGCGGAGTTAGCCATGCACTAGCCAAAGGTATTTCGAATTTGTGAGGGTGTTTTTGTAATCAATATAAAAGTGGGTCTTACACAACTTGGAGCTCGAATCTTACTGCAAAATATTACAAGTTCTTTGGCTCTGCCTTCTTAGCATTTGCCTCAACATTGCAATCCCAAGAGAGAATTGTTTATGCAAGTGGAATTTGCATAATTTAAGCAAATAAATTATGCAACAATTATGCCATATTTAATAGAAAATAAATAAACATGGATTATCTCCGACACGACGACGATTTTATACACTTTTCGAAGCTTTAATATAGGAATAGATAGGCTAATCACAACTAGCTCTGTGAACTGACTTATATTTGTATGAAAGCTGTATGATATAGTGCTTCGATTGTGTTAAAATTTGGTAGAGCATTAGATGATAAAGACTTTTACGTGTTTGTAGATTTTCAAAAAAATAGCTTGGAAAACATGGAAAATATTAGAAGAAAATACATAGACTAAATGATATATTGTAGCGTCTTTGCTAAAATGGCAATTTATAAGGTTGTATGCCATTATGAAGTTAACTTTTGGGGTCTACGAGCTTCGTATCTGTTTAATATACACTCATTGTATGTAAGAATAGATAGGCTAAGCGCGAATACCACCATCAACTGGCTTAGTTGTATAAAAGCCAGATGATATAGTGCTTCGATCGTGTTGATGTTGGTGGAATGCAAAAATTTCAAAATACCTTGCAAAACTTGGGAACTATGGGTAAAACACAGTCTTAGTTGCGATATAGTGTTTCGATTCTGTTGAAGTATAAGAGAAACCTATGCTAGCAAATTTTCAAAAGAACTGCTTGAAAAACCTTTGGGGGAAATGGATTTTTAGTTTTACGGCAACTAACTGATATATTGCAAATATTGTCAATATAATATTTAAGGTTTCAAGCCTTTGTGAAGTTAATATAATATTTAAAGGGGGCCTCGGTGGGGCAGTGGGTAGCGCGCTGTCCCACCGAAGACGAGGTCGTGGGATCAACCCCCACTCATGCCTAGATCATGACCTAGCCTGAAGGCCTCAGTTGCTATGGCTACGCTACAATTTGTAATTTTGAATTTATTTCTAATTACAAATAATAATAAATAAATTAATAAAATATAATATTTAAGGTTTCAAGCCTTTGTGAAGTTAATCTTTGGTGGTCTTCGAAGCTTACTGTGCCTTACAAACTTCAGCACTAATTGCATATACCATAAGCTTCCAAAAGAGTATCATAAATATCATTAAATCTGAAATATTTTGTTGTGAAAATACTCAAATAATTTATTTGCTGCAGAATTATAGACAGTGGCGTAGCTGGGTAGGGGGTTTATAATATATAGGCTCAAATATTTTCAACTTACTTTAATATTTTTGCTACAGGGTATCTACAAGTCGCGCTTGCTGCATTTGTTACACTGTATGTCTGTTTTTTACTAGTTTTTTTTCCGCCAAGGCTGAGTGTTCATTATTTGCTGACCATTTCAAGCAGAGCTGCCCTGCCTCTTCCTGCTTCCTGTCACCCAACGTCGGGTGTGCTGCTCCTGCTCCAGCTCCTGCTACGGCTCCTGCTCCGGCTGCTGGCTGGAGCAGTTGCTGACGTGGCGGCTGTGCGTAAAATGGCATAACAAATGATGTTTAATGCGGTGGCTGATGAAGCCGAAAAGGCTCCGAAACGCATGCCGTGTGGCCAAACATGCGTGTGCCTGTGGAATGTCTACAAAGCAGCTCTACACAACGGCCGACCGAAGCTGCTCCTAACCTTAAATGTTAACCTTTTTGTACCCTAAGCCAATCGGCTTGAAGGGTATCTTAGTTCCACTGTCTGTCTTTCTACTGCCAGTCTTAAATTGCTGAACAGAGGGTATTTCCCAGTCGTATTCTCTAGACTGTATTGCCCCATCTTATTGTAGTTGTTTTGCTGGTGGTAAGAACATGCTGCTCATTTGGCTTGATAATTTATTTTCGCATATTAATTTTGCTCGACCAGAGAGTGACTCAAAGAGAGAGAGAGGCGGGAGGGAGAGGGCGAGAAATTGCGAGAAAAATGTGTGATAAATGAGCAACGCTTAAATGATTCAAGGATATGCCCCCGAAACACCATGTAGTCCTCCCTGCCGCCAGGCAGCCAGAAAATTATTATGCTGCAAAACATTTAAAGATATGAGTGCGAAATACAAGACATATACGCGCCTCATATATGACATGATATATGTCTCGCAGCTCCCCCCTATCCACTCTGGCACCCTTCCTATCGCCGGCTGTTGCTTTAATTACTTTTGCGCCGCTTCAAGGCCAGGTTTACGGCGTATTGGATTTATCCGCCTTACAAAAATAATGTGTCAAATGTGTATTTGCCGCACGGGAAAGTGTTGAATTTATCAGGCTTAGGATCTGACGACTGCCTGACAACAGCTGCATAATTAATGGAACCTGAAATGCCTCTAATGGGCCTGGTTTCAAATATCCTGGCATGCCTTGGGGTCAAGAAGCTGGCAAATACCTTAATTAATCTAGCTGAGGAAAGCACTTAGAAAGCTCAGAAGGCTGTGAAATCTGAGAAATCTTCGCAAATGTCTTGTTAGTGGAAGTATATTATATCATTTTATCACAAAATATCAATTTCATTTGACTACGGAACTTGTTAATTGAGTAGCTGAATGAACTGATAGACATAGTTTACTCAGAAGGCAGGTCCTTCATTGGTTATACTAATTAGACCCTTGGATTTTGCGAAGTAGATTTTTTTATTGTAGTTTGTCTTAAGTTTTATCGAAATAGAGTAGATTGAACTAAAGATCCACATAGCTGCAATACAACTTAAATACACTAATATTTTCGCCATTTTCAATTTCGACTGGTTTTCGGCAACTTCGACGTCATATTATTTCGAATTTTTGTAAACCAATCTTTCTGAAAATTTCACGGTTGCTTTATGAAAAAAAAATAAAAATATGCTTTTTATAAAAATATAAATATAAAAAAAAAATACTTCAAATTAAGTACTGTAGATATTATGAGCATTTATTGAATTTGTGGGGGATCATGTTAGTATGAAATCAAATTTTGGTTGGCATATTCTGTATAGTCTCTTTGCGCAACTTCATACCAAATTTCATAACTCTAGCATACAAATTATGGCTTTTATGCATATTTCATCACTTTGTGCGGAATATGGAGAGTGTATCGAAATTTTGGAAAATTGCATTCCGCAGTTTATATTCATAAGCATATATACCAAATTTGAAGTCGATAGCTCCATAAATGTAGAAGTTAGGGCTATTTTATGGAATAAGCTTTTTATCGATTATAGAGCTAATGGTACGTGGCCATCCTGAATTGAATATAAACTTGAATTGGGTATGGCATATATGGATCTTTATGAATTGAACACTAAATCTGTTGTAGTCTCTGAAATCTATGCGTTTAAACGGTGAGACAGACAGATGGATAGGTCCTCATCGACTCGGTTATTGATGTTGATCAGGAATATGTAAATTTTCTAGGTTGTGCTACGCCTCCTTACGTCTGGTAGATAGATTTTCACAAACTTACCTTACCTTTCATACCAATTTTCGATTGGGATCATGGTAGAAAAATACCCTAGCATATCATGTTTGAGCCAAAATTTAGCATATTTCACTTATTTCCTAATTTCGGGGGCCAAATTTTCTAATTGCTTTAAAAAGAGTTTAAAACGAAAACAGTTCAATTCTTTTGTTCAATTCCTCAATTGTTCAATTCGTGCGCTTGTTTGACGCATGACAACATGTTGTCAATCAAATGCCGAAATGATTTGATTTGATTTTATTTGCATTTATTGTGCTTTTGTTGCTGTTTGAAACACGAAACTGGCCAATTATATTGTGCAGAACGCCATGAATAATGTGAACAAGGCTCAAAAGGTGTGTAGGAAAATGTGTGCAGGGAAAACGGAGGAAAAGCGAGGAAAAGCTGAGAAAAACGTGTGCAGGAAATGCCTGATGTAAGGTGCTGCTTGTACGCTTGTAACCATTACAAGTGCTTTAAATGACACTTGCAGCAAGTGCGAGCAGCTGCTCGTAGGCATTATTGTCATCAACATCATCATCATCATTGTCATCATTATCATCATTATCATTAGAATCATCATTGTCATCATTATGATCATTATCTTCCTTTGAAAGACGCACCGAGCGGACTGGCAGCTTGTCCCCGGCACACATTTTGCAAGTGTTTTGTTGATGTGCTGCACACAAACATTTGCATAAACTCATAACCGGGCTGCTCCTCCTCTCTCCTCTCTCCTCCGATGCAGCCGTCGTTTGCATAATAATTTAACTCATTACATTTACCGAGGCAGCTTCCCTGCTGCCCACTACCCCCCCTGGACTCCATTTCAGCCCCTGGAACACTTCAGCTCTTCAACTCCCATAACTAAATAAGCATAAGACACATTCATTTGCCTCAGAAGCTGCCTCAAAAGCAGGCAACCTGTGTGTGCCACACATATGACAATCCTCCAACCCAACCCAACCCGATCCCTGACCCGCTCTCCCACCACTTTGGGGTCAAGATGTGTGCCCAAACAGCTCAAACAGCTGCTTATGGCGCAATGGTTAGCATAACTGTTATGCAGCGCTGTCAACCTTTGATTTAGCCATAAAAAAGCTAGCTTTATGTGCCATAAACAGCGTCAAGCTAAATTAGCTAAACATAAAACTAAGAGTTGGATTTCCTGCTTAAATTGTTGCCAAAATGGCGGACATATTAAATACGGCAGCTATAGGAAGTTATAGCACTTACGCTAAGAGAATATGCATCTGTTGAAACCATTATATTCTTAGGAAACTTGTGAGTTTAAGTTTAGATTTCCTAGAGATCCTTCTTGTTACTTCGTGTTCAGTTAAACCACGTTTTAGAGAACTTCTTTTGGTCTTTGCTCAATATAGAGGGATGGATAACATGTTCGGTTCCATTTCCATATCTTTATCTGTGCCTTATGATCACTCAACAAAAGAACCTTTTCGCTCTCAGATAGCTCTGTCTATGCTTCAATAGATCTGAAAAACTTCCTTCGCAGAAACCGCATAGGAGACGTTTTTTCCATTCTTCATGCACCTCCTGCAATTAAAGAGTTTCATCAATGCAAATCTTTAGTTTCTTTCTTTTGTTCAGATGAACCAAAGAACAAAGAGATACACAGTCCGATGAAAGGATTGACTGACATAATGACAGACACATAACTTGCCAGACATACAGATGGAGGAAATGACAGATAGACGGTTAGTCCAAGAAGAGTCTGAAAAACGGAAGGACAGAAGGTAAGCAGTTGGACGGATAAATGTTTTCCTTTGACCTTTTAGAATTGCTTCTAACTACTGCATTTTCCAGTCGAATTGATGCACACATTTAACCACTGTTCTTATCCCACTGTCATTATTTGAGGGCGGCTGTTCCACTGTGCGAACTTTGGCCGCTTGCAACTTGGCGTTGCATGAACTTTGCGGCTCCTAACGAGCCACATAAAATGTGCCACTTGCTACTCTGCTGCGAGCCAAGTTCAAAGTGTTCCGAAGCAAAAGTTTTTCGGAACCTTTTGTTGTTATTGTTGCTCCAACAGATCCCCCATCCCCACCATCTCTCTCTCTCTCTCTTCCTGCACGCCTCGTTGAGGCAAAGTTTGCCAACTGCTTTTGGCCTGGAATGAGTTTATTTTTATTGCCAATCGCATTGTGGGCTGAGTTTATATGGTGAGCATCGTTTACAGATAAATAATGCAAATGGTTTCTACAGATAAATCAAACCGATGCCCAGATCATTATTAATATAATGTGGAGCTGTTTTATCTCCAAGATTTATACAACTTCAAAAATTAAGTCACCCAAGAAGTCTGCCAAAAAAATCACTTTTCCATGTCTCTTTTCCATCCCTTTTCTGGAGTCGATTCTGGTCTGGAATATGCTTTCTTTAGGCTAATGATCCTTCATTCAAAAGTCCCATTTAGTCTTCAGTCTGCCATATCTTGTCTAAAACCAAACCATTTCGACAAATCTCGTTCGTCCTGTATTAATCTTGGCGGAATTCCGCTTGTTCTACTAGAAGACTTTCCAGCGGATTTGGGTGGGACTGCAGCCGCTCAGCGTATGGACTGCTATGGAAATTAATGATGTCTCCAATCCTAACCAGTCGCAGATCTCCATGGCTTTGTTGGTGACGTACCAGACTTGATTAATCATGTAGTAGACTCCCCTCTCGGCGATTCTCATGACAATAACTTAAGCTGCATAAGCTAACTTTTCTTAATAATTTTATTAACAATCCATTAAAATCTCGCATCATCCATTCACCTTCAGCAAAATGCTAAACAATTCAAAGGGGGAACTCTGACACTTCCGCCCATAAGCCGCTTCGCAGTTTCCACCACGTTTACCAAAACGTTCCGCCGACTGGTAATTACGATCCTTGACCCTAGTCAGCTGATCCTTGGAGCTGGAGGGCGTCAGAACTATGTGCAACAGTTCCCCGAGCAAACCGCTTTCATGACTCAGCGGCAATGCGGCATGTTCGCAAATCACTCTCAGGAGGCAGCTGTGTCCTGGCAATCCCCAATGCTGCAGCACCAGCTCAATGCCTCTGTATAGTATCCACCGATAGAATGCTCCCAAATTGTGCTCATCCTTGGCCAGCTGCTGGTACCTGCGATCCGTAATGGGCTGCGGCCGTAGATAGACCCGTGTTATTTCCGTTGCATTGTGCGGCAGGAAATATTGCATGCGCAGCGCGTAGCCCGAGACGACGGTCTCGAAGGGTAAGTCCTCGACGGGTATGCCTATGGCGCCCAGGAATGTCAAGGGTATGATCGATAATCTGGGAAAGACCAAAGTGCCGCCGACTTGGGTAATTGTGCCCAATGAAATGAGCACAATGGCTGGATGCATGGCTCGTTGGTTCGTTGTGCTCGACTGAAGATCGCGTCAAGAACTAAGCGTGAAAGAGTCCGATATTTATCTAAAGCAACAGGTGTGATCTATTTGCTGACTCAGCATATTTGAAAAAGATTCTTTCTATTAGCATAGCTGATGGATTTACACTTAGACTGTTTAAACTTTGATTGCCACAAAAGATACTTTTATGCTTTGTATGCGTCATAAAAGGCTGCCAGGGGAGTGTTAAATGAATTCTGGGATCTGTTAGGGCTGGAGATATATTTTATATAATCTTAAATGGTTTTATTAAGAATAAAATAAACTTTTTTGGGTTCTTTTTTACTCGTATAGTTTTAAGTGACCAGTGATATCGATAAACGTTTCCCTTTGTTTGGCTTGGAAAATATATACCCCTCCAAAATATATTTCCCCTCCAAAATTTATTTCTCTTACCTTGGTGTAAACTATTATTTGACCAATCTTTAGCTAGATTCAGAAACTCTTTCTTGAGGATTCTCCAAGTCCCAAATTGCATCACCTTATCTTAGTATTTACTATACCTGTGGTTGTTTATCTGCTTAAAGTTAATTCCACTTATATAATATAATACACTATATCTTAATTTTTGATAGGAAAAGACCAAGTTTTATGATCATCAAAACTCCAAGATGAGTTGAAGCCTTTTAGAATAAAACTCTTTAAAGGTATTTGTGTTAGGAGCGCAATTAAGTTCCCGCTGTTAGTCATATATTGATGTTGATGGTGTTGGTTCCAACAATGGATCTTAAACTAATTTAGCCATTTGGTAAACATAGACTTTTGACACATTAGCGTATCTAATTGACGTCATATATTTTTGGTTGTGTGAAAATGTCTAATTTTATGCCAAATAATGTCTTCGGGATGTGTAGATTTTCGTAAAAGAGAGTAGCTTAAGACTTTCGTTCTCTTTAAGATTGGCGATTTTGATGTTGTCCGAGGCATGATTTTCTAAGCTTTCTTTATAGATTGAACTGAGCTTTGCGCGAAAAAATTATAATAACAAGTTAGGAAACCTTATCTTCTGCTCACCGAAATGTTCATACTCCTTTTGAAATTGGCGCAACATTGATCTTTGACTTTAAGGATATTAAAACATGGATGTATCTATAAAATGAATATCGATGTTTCCCTGCTATAACACTTTCATGACCGAATTAATACATACCTACACATTTTTTGGACTCATAGACTGGTTAATATGGTTATATATATTAAACAAAATGAATTTCAAGGTCCTCCGTATCTGAGATTGATAATATTGTCTATAACGAAACGAATTGAAAAATGTGTCTATGACATTATTCGTGATTTTTATTTCCCGATACTTTTTTCGTCAAATTTCACTTGAAGAACTGACAGACTAGCGGAATGGGTCAAACTTATCGAACACGAAGATATATAGTTGGTACTGTGTGGCACAATTTCAATGATTCTAACAAAACAATTATATTCTGTTCACAAGGATCAAAAATTTATCAATTGAAGAACCGCGGAAAATTCTTTGAACAAAATATGAATCACCTCTAACCCAATTCAACAAATCCAAAAACACAACGAATATCAAATTTCTTTTACAATTTTTAATGCAAATTTTATCACAATGCTGAGCAACTAGCCATAAAAACGCTAACACATAACGCTTAAAACAATAGAGTTATTATATCTATGGGAGATCTGGGACATTTCTTTCCATACGCCGCTCGGCAGTTGCCACCGCGTTTGCCAAAACGCTCTGCGGCCAGATACTCCCTATCGGTGTGCAGGGCATAATGATCCGAGGAGCTCGAAGGTGTCAGCACAATGTGCAGCAATTCCCCGAGCAAACCACTCTCATGGTTCAAGGGCAAGGCGGCATGTTCACAGATCACTCTCAGGAGGCAACTTCGTCCCGGCAGCTGCATATTCTGCAGACCCATTTCAATGGCGCGATATATAATCCAACGGTACATGGTGGCCATATTGGTTCCCTCGTGCTGCTTGCGATCCGTTATGGGCTGCGGATTGAGATAGACCCGTGTAATTTCCTTGGCCAAAGTGGGCAGAAAGTATTCCGTTTTGAGCACATATCCCGAGGTAATCGATTCGAAGGGCAGATCCTCCACGGGTATACCGATGCCGCCAATGAACTGGACGCGGGTGGGCGAGGTGGCCGGAAATATCAGTGATCTGCCCAAGCGTTTCAGATGATCACCCGTAGCAGCAGCCAGTGCAATGGCTGCCAAGCCGAGAACTATGTGCAGAGCTGTGTGCATATTGCTGGGGCAGCAGCCTCTAGATGCTTGAAGATCCAAAGTAGAACTGATCGCTTGGAATTCTCACACCTCGCGGCCAAGCCGTCACTTTCCTTGATGCTTTGCTTGTCGAACCAATTAGCGGGGACAGGGGGCAGTGTCTCTTGAATCAGTTCAATTAGCAAGCACTTGACAGTTGGCACTCGCATCCGATCTGATCCACTTATGGCCATTTCACTAAAGATCCCATTAAACGGGGCTATTCTCTAAGAATTAACATTCCCCAACGAAATGGTAAACAATTTTTAGAGAGTGAGTTTGTTTGCGTAGATGAAAGTACTAAGTAAATCGATTCTATATGC
>JBANCY010000274.1:10815-45710 GCA_037040045.1 Phorticella flavipennis | reverse complement strand
AAAAACAAAAAAAGATTGGGTAAGCTGTGTCGACAGGGGTCTGGACGGTAGACAACACTCCCAAGTGTTGTTCTTTAATTTCAAAGTGATAAAAAATTAACACAACAGCGAGCGAGCTCTGGTACGCCCCATGGGGGCAGGTTGGGGCAGCCGTAGAGAGGTTGGAGAGCTTGGAGAGGTTGGAGATGGGCAAACAAGCGTACCAAACACGCTGCAAGTCCGGCGATGAGAAATGGCTTCTTATTGGTGTCTGGGAGTGCCATTAGTGCGTCTGTCCCGGGCCGTAGTGCCAAATGTCCCGTATCCGCATGCCTCCAGCCGCATGCCGCGCGCCGTACGTCGCACACTTGAGGTGAGAAAGCCAAAACTGAACTGAAAACTTGGTCTGAGGCGTGCTTTAGCTGTCAGCTCTGGAAATGATTTATATTTGTTATTAAATTTGCAGTAGCATTTGAATAGCGTATGCGGGCACACTGGGCTCCGGCATCTGATTGCCATTATTTGCCGACAGAATGAGGCCAATGGCGCCAGCCAGGGGATTTAGACGGGCTCGTAAAGTAGCCAAGCCCCAGAGCCCATATTGAAATGTTGGGCCAAATCCTAGAGCTGCTGGAAACGTCTGTGCGCCCACAATTGACAAATGGTAACAAACTAAACAATAATAACAATATATATATATATATATATATATATGTATATCCGAAAAAAAGGAGAACGTTAATGCTTTAATGTTTTTACATTTCTTTAAAGCAAATCCTAAGTCACAAGTCCTTCGGGCAAAGAAGGCTTCGACTTTGCCACGGCTAAATATCAATCAGGCTAAGAAGTTTTACACACAGCTGCCAGCTGTAACTGTCATCTATCACTTGCCCTCTGTCCCCCCCTCCACCCGATCAGCCACGACAGGACTCTTTTTTCCATCCAGTAAAAATATATACATTTTCAAGCAGCCTTTGAGGCGCATAACCGCTGACCAGGCAATTTAATACAATATATTATATGATATGATATGATATGATATGATATATGCGATTGCTGCAATTTAAGCAGCAAATCAATTTCAATTATGCATCATAATCCTTATAAATAATTGAAGATTTATATGAAAATGGCATCAGTGCACAAATTGCCCAACTCTTTTTTATCCTTTGTTTGACCGGCCAGCATATTCCCTTTACATTATTTGCATATAAACGATGGACCTAAATATATATCGACGATATACACGAATATACCATATAAATTTATGCATCAATCCATACAGGACCAGTACGTGTGCCTCGGTCTGTCGATGGGGGGCTTGAGGTAGACTTTAGTATTTTTTGCTCTTTTATACCAACCACACGCAGAGTGTATACACACACACACACACATTTGATACCTTTATTGCCCAGAGTATTTCACACGAATGCTCTTTTTATTGATCCCCCATGGCACAGTAGAGCCGAGCTAGATGAAAATTGAACCTGAATGCTCATTCGGCCAAGGCAAACTCAGTGGGGAGCTTATCAGCTAAAGGTGGGGCAACTCAAGCAAAAGACAAACTATCATCGCGTCTTCAAATAAAATCGAGCTAACAATAATATATAGATATAAAATCAATATTTGGTGTAGAATTCTCTCATCGGATAATTATTGGATAATGAATTATTGGATCTTTACAGTTTTCGATACCAAAAAACTACAATTTTAATTTCTACTTTAAACACGGATAATTTAAGATTATTGTTTTTAAATTGAAGCGTTTGAGCCTAGCATTGCAAGAAAAACGGCCCTAATTTTCGGATAGACATGAGAAAGTACTTTTGTCGCGCGACAACGCTCGACCAGATGTCGGGTTGTCTAAACTTACTTGGAAACACTTCGTTGGAAAGTCTCTAATTACCAACTTTTCCGATCGATGGCTCATGGCCTGGTAGACCAGCAATTTCTCAATGTTGTCAATGGATCGATTCATAGATAGTAAAAGAAGGACACAGTTCTTTCAACGCGGAATCCGGATATGCCAGAAAGATGGTCAAAAGTAATCGCTAGCGATGGACAATACCTTGAAACTAAAATATGTACCCAATTAGTCATATTAAAGCTTCAATTTTCGTACATTAGCATAATTACCTCTTATACCTTATTCAATCTAAGGTACCTAGAATTTTATAAAATGTTTACTATTACCGATAATTTGCTGCAAATTTCTTATAAAACCATCCTATAATTTCTTAAGTTAAGTTATATCCTATTTATTAGCTTTTCCCTTATCTTTTATCTTATCTCTTACAGATAGTTTAAACGGCCATCAGCCCACTGTGCGAAAATAATACCAATCGCCTTAACACGGCAATGGCTTTAGGCGCCATAAAGCACAACAACGGCCAGATGAAATGCAAAATACAAATCATAATCATGAAGGAAAACAAGCCTAGATTCTGTTTTATTGCCAGACTCGGAGTCGGAACCGAACAGAACACAACGGAACCGAACCGAACAGCAACAGCCGGAGAATTTGCTAATCCCAAGGCACAAATGTGTGGCCCATTATTTGATTTGGGCCTCACATGCGCTGCCCAAAGAGGCACTGGGGAAATATTAAGTTCAAGATTGAAGATGAGTAAACATGGCAAACGGGCATTTCGACAGCATCAGTTTGAGTTAATTTACCTTTATAATTAGCCAAGTTAGGTTGAGAAGTAAATTAGTCAACCTATTGTTAGTATGGCCTCGTATGGCATGGCATATTATGCCATATTTCCTATGTATAGCTCGAGAGCTCTCATAAATCGCTGTTAACTGCCTGTCAATACATAATTCTATTATATAGTATATATATAGACATTATATTGCCATTATCTGACAGCAATAAACAGTTTCAATGCGGTTCAATAGATGTTTACATAGTCAGATGTCAACTTTCCCGTTGGCTTTTTGATGCGTCGGAGAAAAGAAAATCGAAGCAAAATGGCGCGGAAAAGTTTCTCAATTGCCTTAATACGAAGCACGTGTCGCAGCTCAGAAAAGTTTGCGATATTCCTTGGTTTCAGTTTTCCTGTTTTTCCCCCTCTATTTGCTATATATCTGTTCTATTAGTAGCTGCAGGCAAAGCAAAAAATGGCATCAATATGATGGCAATGTCTCAAGTTGAAGCAATTTCCGACAGATAACAGATACATCTGCCCCGGGGGCGGATTGGCCACAAATGCACAATAATTTAAGGTAAACACATAATGGACAAGGAAACAAAACCAACTCTACAAATACCACATCTGGGCAGAAGTAAGGGTAAAAATCTTAAATCCAATTCTAATTGAGGCACAAATTGGAGAGAGAACTACAGAAAGGAAAAATCAAGGAAAATTTGTCGTGG
Source organism: Phorticella flavipennis (assembly GCA_037040045.1). Taxonomy (NCBI): domain Eukaryota; kingdom Metazoa; phylum Arthropoda; class Insecta; order Diptera; family Drosophilidae; genus Phorticella; species Phorticella flavipennis. The sequence continues at coordinate 42,352 of JBANCY010000274.1, read as the reverse complement.
TGGAAGAGAATTTTATTTTTGGTTTTTCAAAATTGGTTTTAAACTTTCTATTTGAGGTTATCTTGTGGAATTTTAAACGAGGTTGGGACTAAGTTCATATAGTTAATACATTCCTTAAGTTGTTTTGTGTTCCGTAATTTAAGTGATTTCCTTAAATGGAGCGTTATGCTCAGAGAGCTTCTCAACCTTGTCGCTATTATATTTTGAGTGAAATTGTTCTTAACAAGTAATTATATATTATCTCTAGCTCGCCGACCATTTTATACTCTATACACAATACAGCCTATTTTAAGAGGCGGCATAGTATTATAATAGACGATTAGTCGACTGTTGTACAAGAAGTTGAATGATTCCCAGTTTCTATATCTGAATCCAATGTTCGATTGTTTGGAAATTTTGAGGAATGTTAGATAAAGAAAAAATTTAACTTTTCCAAAAATGTAAAAGCTATAGGTTAAGAAACGTAGAAGATATGGACAAATTTGACCTTCATTTGTGTATGAACAGAGGGACAAACGATTTCTTCTGTTCTCCTGATCATTCTATAGGTAGACTTTAGGGACCTACGATGTCTATTAACATAAGAAAGCTATGTATTCTTTTACCTCCCAAGCATTCTGGTGGTTACCTCTGGGGTTCTATAACGCTTTCTTCTATTTATAACAAACTTCACTACAAAGTGATACAACTATTGCTTCGAATAGAGTATAAATACCATATTGTAGTATTTTGCATACAATTAATATTTACCATATTTTCACTTTCAACATCTGGCACTTTGACACAAATTAAGTCGTGAACTTTCCCCCAACACGTTGTTGTTCCGTGGCGTTTGTTGTGCATTTTTGATCAATTTCCGATTACGGTTGCATAAGCACGCATGCTCGAGTGTTAGATAGGTCAAATGCCGCACAAACGAGCCCAAACAAGGCCAATGCTCATCCGCTAGAAATTGTGCAGCGATGCTGCACTCGTAATTACCCAACCAAGAGAACCACTTCAGCATGCCATTGTTGCCAAACTGCCGTTTGACAGATTTTTGCATAGCTCCACGGCAGCTGTGCAACCAGAACTGAGACCCAGACCCAGACCCAGACCCAGACCCAGAGCCAGAGCCAGAGGCAGACCCATAGCCATAGCCAGAGACAGTACCAGATGCCGAACCAGAACCAGAAGCAGAAGTAGAACCAAAACCAGAACCAGAATCAGACCAAAGCTCAAAGTGTGCCCACGAAGAAGGAGAAGGAGAAGGAGAAGAAGAAGCATGCTTAGTTGAGTCGACAAGTCATTCAGCCATTGCGATGTGCCGACAGGCGCTCGACTGCTCGAGTGCTGCGCGATTCGAGGACAGCAAAGAGCATCCCAGCGCAGCGCAGCGTTGTCATTGGGTTGGGCACCGGGATGGTAACCGGGGGGCAGGCAACTGGATAGTCGAGGAGAAGACAGGAAACGAGGCCTGGCATTTACACAGTCGGATGATTTAGATAAACAAGACATGAGCTGTCACACAAAGCAGTAAAAAAAAGTAATGGATAGAGTCGATGCCATGTTTGAAAGTGATTGATTAGGAGATACCCTGTAGCTGGAAGGCATAATGTTCGTTATTTGTTGTTATTTTATCATTCTATCTGTTGATTGGCCAAATGCAACTTATCCATGTGCTGGTGATGGGCTGAAGAATATATTGGGTGTCTCCAGATCAGATAAAGGTGGGTTATTTTATGACTATTATAACACGACAAGGAGGCATTATTTGGTAAAAATGTTTAGGAGTAAAGAAAACAAGATGAGTGTGTTTCCAAAACTCACGATCCGTTTTTTATTGGTACCTTGCGCTATCTTGCGTTCCACAGAAGCTCTCCAAGTAGAATTCGCCATAATATTTATTATATTTATTTTGAAGATACCAATGTGGAATGTAAACAGTTTTTAACTCAAGTATTATCGATAGTATTTGTACGAATCAAACTGTTTGACACAGAACGGCTCGAGGTACAGTTCAGAGGAGGAACTTTCGATTCGCTTCGCTCTTATCTAGTGCTCTGTTCAAATCGAGATATTTTCCTATTTTCTTGAATTCGTAGAATTTTAAATATAGCCCAAGGACTACCATGAATATATAGATTACATTTTTATGTTATTATTATCCGTCACGTCCTGTCCAAGGTTTTTGCTAGTTGGAGTTGGTTTGTTGAGAATAGGTTATACTATATGTCCGGTATATAATCCCGTATAATTAAAACCTATAGCCTCAAAGCGAATACTATTTAATATGATATATTAAACCCTTAATGAACCAATATGCCCATTTAACACATGAACCGCTCACAGGGTATCCAAAAAACAAAAAACAAGAAGAAACTAAACCGCCAGAACAGCTGAAACTGGAGCTACTGAGGCGCAGACTGCATAAGGAGGAGGCCCGGGCCTAAGCAGTAGTTATTATTACGCAGAATAAAGCAAAGAGATTAGAAGAAATCTGTGATTTTTGCCCGGATTGCAGTGACAGCTGGCAGTCGCCGGGCGACAGTTGGCGGTTTGCAGCTGGCTTTTCGCTTTTGCCTTTTCCGACTGCCTTTTTGGCCATGTCCACGTTTAGCCGCAAATTCAATTGCAGTTCATTTTGAGTTGCCATTTAATTAGCTTGAAAATGGGCGAATTTAAGCTGAATTTTGTGGCAAAACCAAAGCTTTTCACTTTTGTACAAAATTTTCATAATATAATATTGTTAATAATGCGATAAATTGTTGATTATTGTGCAATATGAAATGTAGCTTTATTTCCGTGTTAAAATGTGTATAAAATATTCATTTATTGTCAATGTTTTTAGGGTATAAAATATGCATGCAAAGCATAGGAAATACTTAATTAATGTGCTATCAATGTATTTGTGTGTTTGCACAATACGAAATACATTTTTAATTAGATCAAGTTTGTATATAGAGGGAAATTTGTGTTTTATGATAGAACATGTTAATCAAGTGAGGAAATCAATATAAACAAATTTCATGAAAATCAATTAGGAAATTATTGTTAGTAATTTTATTACTTAGACATTTTTGAGATAAACTGGCTAATTTTACCATAAATAAACAAATCAGGAGCATAATTTATAATACATTGTTGGACCCAAACAGACGGCGGGCTATACAAATTGATGATGTATTGTGTTTCCAGACCAAAATAGCTTTGAAGCTAGATTATTGCATTACAAGCTAAGATATTTAAATGAACTCAAAATAGCTATATGCTGCCTCGCAGCACACATAAGACATAATCTCTGGGCGTAATCTGCCCTAATAGTCTCGGAGGATGTCTGCACAATGGAATTAGATCCAAGGAGAACACGATTAAAATGTCAGTATTCTGGCATATGTTTAACAACAAGCGACACATTAAGCAACAAATAGGAATACGAAATCCTCTTTAGTAAAGTGTTTGACTAAGAGACACCGTGTAACCTAGTTTAAGACACAGAAGTTAAGCGGTTTTACCTATTTTCGTTTTACGGTATAACATTAAGGTATTCGATTCTATTATGGTAAAATATTCGGAATGGATTTTTCATAAAATTTTCTATATACATACAAAATTTCAACTTTCAAAAATCATCCTTTCACCTTGTACCTTAAGTAATTCCCAAAAATCCTTGCAGAATAAATTTAGCTTTTATGAGCAAATAAAGTTCGATTCCAGTTAAAACCTCATAGTGTACTACAAGGTAATTAATTGCTCCGTCTTCATAAACTAAAGAAAGTCAGTTATTCTGGGTCCATACCAGCAAAGACCTAGGCAAACTGGCCTGCGGGAAATATTTACCATATTTAATACGGACTTTTGCATCAAATATGCAACCTGTTGGCCGGCATTTGGGGCTTGTGCCTGGAGCAGATGCCTTCATAGAACTGACTCGATAGACTCCTAACAGTGTTCATGGAACAGTTTTGGGTACTCGTAACTCGTAAACAATGCTTACGGGCACAAGTGTGGATGCTGTGCTCCATTCTGCAGCATTTGACGAGTCTGCGCGGCGTACAACACATACTGGGAACAGTTGGTGGTCACCGAATCCACAAAGAGCCAAAGTGCCAAAGATGCCTGACGTATAATTCGACTGATAATTAACAGACTTGACGATCAATCTTCCTCAAGAGACAGTTACGAGTCAGTTGCGAATGCGAACCAAAGCCGGTGTCAGGTCAAACCAAGCCGCAAAACCAAGGCAACTCTTAACAATGAAATATTATAAAGAGCTGGGGAAATAAAGTTAGTTCGCAGTTTTAGCCCTTTTACTGATTGTTCCCGACGCTCAGACCCGCACTCCGCACTCTGCGCCCGGCACCCCCTCACATGTCAGTCAGTTCCAGTGTAGGTCACAAATGTTCCCTCCGACTGCTCCGATTGTGCGTCCGTGCGCAATTGTGAGATTAGCCTAATGAGGTGTGTTGAGCGAGCAGCCAGTTGTCGTCTGATTGATGGTCATGATTATTCAGCCTGACATGCTTACCAGTTGCCTAGCCGTGCCACCCAACCCAACCAAGCCCACACCATTGCTCCACAAACCGCAGCAAACATTATTTCGTCTGTCCGCTTCCAAACCGGAATACATATCTTTTTTCTGGCCATAACCAAGTGACGCGTCGCCTCTGGCTCTGTTTTTCATGTGTAAAATTATCCAATTTGAAATGCATTTTGCTGCATTACGCGGAGCACCGCGGCGTGCGACAAAATTTGCATATTTTCATTTGCCCCGGGTCCCTGAACCCGTTCCCCCGGGCCCCAGCTCAGCTGGTAAATATCATACATATTAGGTGTACGTGGGTGGGTGGCTCTGCTACCTGTTATTACTGTCATTTTATGGCCTTACGTCGGAGCACAAACAGCCAACGCTCGTTCGCTCCCAAGGTTCCTCCATTAGCCAAATTTTAGATACGAGCCACTTATTTGCCCGACGAATATTTCGCCCTAAGTGGTTGCCATTAAATTCAATGTGATCAAACTTGGCTCTCGGCTCTCAGCTCTCGGGCGTGAACAAGGTTTTTCACTCACCATCGAATGGAATCGAATGGAATAGAGCAAGGAGCTGTTAAGCAAACATACTCCAAATGTTGCGTCATATATAAATGATGAAGATGAGAAATATGCTTAAATGTTTGTCGTGGCTTTTTTGCGCACAGAAGGAGATGTAGGAAGGATGTTTTAAATATTTATACTATCCTATATATTAATAAGTATCAAAGAGCAACATTTCATTACAAAGGTCTGTCGACTTAAGGCAGAAAACACAACATTGTCAAGGCCCCAGTAATCAATCAAAACTTTAGCTTGAAGTGAACTGAACTTTTATGCCTCAAACCGGAGGTATCCTTGAGCAAATAACACGTCTACCTGAAAGACTATAACGCTGTAAACTGAATTTAATATGTAAGTACAAGATATGGTAAGTATTGATCTTAAAACTTAGTATACATATATAAATTTGGTTTATGAATATATATTAAAAATTTCAATTCGATCGGTTATGAGCTTTGGAAGATACTCAAATTTTTCTCTCTGGTATAAGGAAGTAGAGAACCAACAAAGACAAGTAAAGTCGATCCACTGAAGATTTCATTAAAATAGAGAAGCCTTTTAAAGTTTTCTTAACTTTAGTATCTATGAGAGTAACTTGACCCAATTTTCATTGGATAACCTAAAAAAGCACAAAAGATTCATCTCCTTAAGCAAATGAATCAAATTTCTTATCCTTTCAGTTTCCTAAATAATATTTATACTTTCATATAAATTTTCATAAATCTAAATACTGAAGCAGTTATTAATTTTTATCCCCTCCTACACCAAATAGCTGTCAATTATTGGAATTCTTGCTTGGACAAAAACCACAACAATTTCCCTGAGATGATTTGCATGTAGATTGCACTTAAAATTTGCGAACGTGTTTGCGGAAAAGTGTTGCAACATTTATAATCAAGAACCGTAAACTATGATTATTGAGGAAAACACATCATAAAATATGAACGAACATTTCCGAAGTTTTAATTGGTTTTCCGTATGCAACTTCTGGGCATATGCAGCACCTCAGTAGAATTTGAACAAACACCCAAATGCCCCAGATACTTAGACCTGGAGCAGGTTCTTGTGCACAAAACACAGACACTATTTACAGACAGATATGCCAGCTCCCAAATGCACAAGAAGTTTACGAGTATTTCGCGTACAAATGGGTGTGGGTGTGAGTGTTGGTATGAGTACTCTATGGTATGGTATGAGTAGCTAGTAGCTACCTGGTGCATAACGTAAGCCATAAAGGAGCAAAGGAGCGAACCCGTAGCTGGAATGTCATAAAGTTGACAATGCTTAAGGCTGGAGATGGGTCCCGAGGACACATATGTATATACACATATGAATAACAAACCCGCATTAATTATTTATTCCTTAATCAAACCCGACCGGCTCAAGTTTTGTGTGACAAAACTTCATTGTCAACTTGACAACTTTAGTTGAAAATTTGATGTTAATTACTCGAAACTCCTCGCCAGCTCACAGGACAAACTAGTAAATTGTGTCATGCAGACCCACACGCACACACACACACATCCACACATTCATCTTGTATCATATAACATAATATAATATACTGTATGAGTATGTAAAATCTAATAGAATTTCAGACTCAACTCGTAAACTAGTTGCAAATCGTGCGCAGTTTGTTTCAGTTTGCCGCACAAATTTAATGGCATAATTTTTCATTGAAAGCCAAAGCTCTGTCGGCACTCTGGAGATATATGGAGAATGGAAGACCCTGAGAGAGGGAGTGGAGGGTCCAACGTGTTGCCATTGGTTCGATAACAACAGGGCCATAAAGAATTGCATCTAATACTGTTCCTGACACTTCGAGAGCTGCCTGGCAGCTCCATTCAATTCCTTGTACGCAGCTCCCGCACAGGTCGTAATCATTTGCGACTGTTGTCTTAACGTTGAAGGAACTGGGGAACCGAGGAACCGCTGTTACCCCTAAACTCTGGTCCCAACGACTATAGTCGTTCTAGTTCTTGGTACTTGTTTCTCATTCTCATCTTGGCCACATTGTTGACTTGGCCATAAAAACACCGAGCTGCAAAACAAAAACAAAAATAAAAAAGAAAACTCAAAAAGAAAAAAGGAAAATGGGAAAAAGGGAAAAGGGAAAACAGATGCAACGCACGTGAATGCATCAAGCGTTGCAATTTCGTAAATTGTCTTGAAATGCAAGAATGCATTTCATTCGTTTCTCACAAAAACGCAACACGAAGCCAACGCCAAACGCCAGCCAGGCCATCTTTACCTTCCGCCATTCTGCCCCAGACTGCTCCACCCGGCCCCATCCTGTTCCAGCCCTATCCACTAACCGTTTAACCACCTAACCGCCCTGTTACCAACAACAACGCACAGCATGCTGCACCGCAGGCGGCTGCTGGCCGGAATTATGAAAATGGGCTGGGCCACGCCCAGCACTCACCAGTGCTAAGACGCCTGAAATTTTGCAGAGATACTCGTAAAAATTATGTTGCACCGAGGGTTGCTCAAAAAATATTGAAGAGTTCATGAAAAACAAGTGAGAATGCATTATATTGAACGTCTCAATCAAATCCTGGATATCATGTTATGAGGTTTCGAACCATTAACATACATTCGTTGAGATAAAGTAGAAACAGATTGTGTAACTGCTATATTTATCTCCTGACTTGAAATGATCATGCCCTATATTTAGATTTATATTATATCAAATACTTACAATAATAGTGACAATTACGGCTATAAAGTTCTTCTATATTTATGAATTTTTCGGATTTAAGTCAACTTTTCAATACTTTTTGGAAAATAAGAAAAGAACTTACATTTTTGGACTTCTTACTTTATGAAGGTTCTACTATTACCGTTATGCAGGTAGACAGATAGAAAGCTAAATGGATAGATGAGCTGACAGATGGATACACAGACAGGCAATCAGAAAATCTTGTTAGTAACAAATGTAAAATTATTAGATAAAAAAAATAAAATTAAATTAAAATATAATAATGAAATTAAAACTACAAGCAGATAGATAGGCAGAGAGAGGACTGAAGAATGACGGACAGATAATCAAAGAGGTTGACAGACAGGCTGACAGATTGGCAGAGTATGCAGAGTAATGTTAAACATTAGTCCCATAGTCAACCTAGTAAGGTATATTGGCTCTCCTAGGCCAATTCGTGTCTCCCTCAAACACCTGTGACTTTATCAATCAACCCTCGTCCAAAGTATGTTATGTATGAACAAAATTAGTCACTTTGTGTGTAGGTCAGCAATTAATGCTGAAGTGTACGAGTATGTGCCATGAAAAGTGCCATGTCTCGGAAAAGCAACAGCATTTTCCACATTTTCCATACATATTCGCAAACTCATCTAGACTCGACCCAAGCACTTGTGCCCCTCCTGCTCTTCCTCTGGTCATCGTCCCAAAAACTGTTGCGACAATTGTAAGCCATAAAAATGTTTATGCTACGTGGCAGTATCCACTTTAAGGGTAACTTAAAGAGCCTCCAAGTACTCCAAGTGGTTGGGTGGGTGCTACTGGGTTGCCAGTGGGGTCTTGAGTTAGAGAAAAGCAATTTAGGCAAATGCGCTTATTGGCATAAAATATCATAAACAAGACCAGTCTGAGGATGTCGAGCATGTGGAATGCCTTGTAATATGCGGCAAAAGACGGTTTGTTTAATTGGGAAACTCTTAATTACAATCAGTAGCCCCAGCCCCGTCTTGGGGACCCAGACAGCTGGCGACTCTCATAACGCTTAGTAACTGCGCTAGTTACAGCGAGTTATTAGACCCAATTACATGCAAATTAAAGATAACAATTGTTGTCCCCCTTTTGTATAGTAAATGAGTGTTTGGAGTAAATAATTATTATGTGTTGTGAAGTGGGTCCCTCCGGAGGTTCGAAATTCGAATGATGCATAGAATTGTTATACTCTAAATCCAAAAATGGCAAGAATGGTATAATAGTTTTGTTGGGAAGCATGTAACAAGCAGAAGCAATCGTGAGAGACCCCATTCAAGATCAGCATGAATGTCCGGAAAATCGATAAAAACGTTGTACGATAAAAACTTTTGGATTTATAGAAATATCCTCTCCAAATGTTGTATATAGGGTAATGCAAAGTGAATGTTATACACATCCTGAAATTTTGTGTGAAGTTGCACTATACAGAAAGTGGCAACCAAAATTTTTTTTCATTCCAATATAATCCGCAAAAATTTAATAAGTGCCTATAATATCCACAGTTCTTAACATAATGATTTCAATTTGGGACTTTATATTCATCAATATGTCATAAAGCTGTCCTGAAAATTTCAAACTGGGCATTAAGGTCCATGTGTACCATAAGCAGTTACAGTGTTCACCATTTGATGATACCACGCCCAATCCGCCCGAAAATTTTGGTATATTGGGCTATGAATATAAACTGCAGAACAGGATTTCCCAAAATTTTCAAGCACCTCTTTATTTTTCCAGAAAGTTTCGAAATGTGCATAACAATTTTTTTTTCTTGATTTAAGAAGTATATAGGAGCGCATAGATCTCATACAGAAAGTGATACCCAATATTTTTCTTCAACGTAATGTGGTCCTTAAAGTTCCAGAATGAATCATTTTCCACCATATTAAACACTTCAGAATAGAACATAAGCCCACTACAAATTGGACCCAAATATTTAAATCTCCCATTTGAACACATTTTAAATTTTGCATTTCAAATTTCCGAATAGTTTCCAAACTCGATTTACTCTTTTTGTCCGCATTGTTTGGAATTGCAGAAACAGCATATTAAAAATGTGTTCTCTATTGTAATAAATGTGAAATTCGTGCATATTTTTAAATATTGAAATAGTAATTGTTTGCTTGACCATATTGAATGTCAAATAGAGCAATGAGTCAGCAGTTTCCCAAACCCCAATGGATGACACAGTCGAGTTATTTGCATAGATTTTATTATTCAATTTACTCAAAAGCCTGATTTATTGTGACGCCCCTCCTCCAGCTGGACACATCCTTTGTGTCATTGTTACGCATAATTCCTTTGGGATATAATTCTCTGGTATGCCAAATATTTCCGTTTTGTGCATGAAACTGTTTAATTTTGTTCTCTTCCTCTGCTTCCTGTGATTTACCTTCAATTTGAGTTGAATTGTCACCACGTTTCCAGCTTACAAACTCTGAGAGGGGCTTTAAAACTAGGAAGTAAAACATTTCGGCCAACGAAATAACGCTAAAGCCCATAAAAAGTCCCATAACACCGCCAATATTTGCTAAAACGAAAGGTGTTAAGGCATGTTTATAGCCAACTTGGGCTCAATTATTATATATTTCATACTGCTTACATAGAAACTCCGTGAGGCCTATGTAAACGTTTTTCATGCTGCCGTAATAGGCCGATTCCCTGTAGTATAGATTCATAACGGCAATATTATCCCGCAGGTAGGACTTGTTCATATTGGCCACCAGAGAATTGGTAATTTTGAAGTCGTGCTTGGCCAACGGGAAAAATAACGCATCCGCCATGTAGGACAAATCGAAGCAGCTGGGCAAACACTGCTTACGGCACTTTGCCGTTTCGACTTTATTCTCCGGGCGCTGAGCCTGCCGTATGCAGTTCGTGTCCTTCATGCTGCAGACACTGGCATTACTGTGTATATGAGGGTAATTGTGGGGTATGCAGTCACAGGATTCGTAAAGGAACTGGGACACACATTCGAATTCACAATTTTGTTGGGAGTAATACTTGTGGTATATCAATTGCTTTTCGTTCTGGAAAACGCACTGACGATCGTAGCGGGATATGGAGCGTATGCTGGGCATAGCCTCCGATCTGATAGCCTCGAGGCGGAAGTTGATCTCGTAACCGAGACCTATGACAAGTCCCTCTTCTTTCAACCGCGGATGAGTTATGGGATTGTGAAAGAGCACCTGAAATTATAAGTTGTAGATAAATAATACTAAATTTTGATAGATATATAATATAAGCAAACCTTAAAACCAGGTCCATTTGTTGAAGAACAAAAATATTCGTTCAACTGTGCATCTAGAACTGCAGTAAACCCAAAAGTGATTCCTGTACCTATAAAATTTTGATCTTAAAATTAGCATACTTTATAGAAAATCCATTTTGGCTGACCCACGGCGGTAACTGGGTAAAACTTATCAGGTAAGTTTGGTGGATAGCCTGTTTCAGGATCCCAACTCACGGGTACATAGCTACCTTTGGTGGTTAAATTTGCGCCATTGGTAAAACTGGGAAGTTCAGAGTCAAGTAATATTCTTAGTTAAGGCTAAGACAATAGCAGTTAGTTTACTCACTAGGGCTTATATAGAAACTCCGATGGCAACAGATTAAAAACACAGCAAAGTCCTTCATCTGTGATTATTTCCCTGAACAAACGACTGCAATCGATTTCAATTGCACTCAATCTGCAATAGCGTAACATCTTTTTACAAGGTTGGGAATGATTTGAAACAAAATCTGTTATTTTTATGGTATTATTAACAAAGTAGTTAAGCTCATTTTGTGCAACAGTTTCGCTAAATTTGTCGTAAACCACCTCGGAATCGCAGAGTAGATGCAAAACTTCATGTTCAGTAGAACCTCTAAATTGAGAAGTCTTAACAGTATTATAATATATAGAAAATAAAGGTATACATACGGCTGATATTGACTGACTTTACTGCGCTGCACCTGATTCATATTGCATATGGTGATGGCCGGGAAAGGCACTTTCAGTATGGATGTGGCATGCGGACTGATGCCTATAATAACCGGTGTGCTGTCCCATTTGATGTAAATATTCGTTATGAGCTGACAGGTTAAAATCAGCGCAGCCACAAAAGCTATAAAGAAAAATGATCTGAAAGTATACAAAAAAAATTAGTTATAAACACAAATAGCAGATGTCATACTCCATACCTTTCCCAAATATTGAGTTTAGAATCGCCCACAAATTTCAGTCCATGTAGACCAGTTTCCTTTAGAAATATAGCCAAACTTTTCCGAAAACTATGGAATAAGAACACATAGTTTTTTTGCTTGTACTGCTTGGCAGCCATTGTCTCGAATGATTCGCTTGTTCCAGTCGATTTCTTATATAAACACTTTGAGGTAATCAAATAACCAAAGCACTTCCTAATTACAATCCTTGGACTTAATTAAATGGAGCTGTGCTGAAAATCATTAGGGTGCGACTCGATTGTAAACCCTTTGATTAATTTCTAATGCCCTAAATGGAATAATAAAGTACGACCAATGCATATTTAAGTATTTCCCCTTCGGAAACCGAACCGACATAATGTACAATATTTGTGAGTGGAAAATCCTTTTAATTCGCTGAATGTGCACGCGGTTTGTTTGAATTTTTTAGGATCTCTTAAAGAGCTTTAAGTTTTTAAAAGTGAAATAAAAACGGGAAAAGGGACAAAACGGCCAAAAAGGGATTCTTGTGAGTAAGCCTAAGGATTTTAATGTAATATAATATCATACTCATACTTCTCATTGGACTGCTTTGGTGTAATAGAAAATACATTTAAGAAATCAAACTCTGAAATTTATCTAATTTTATGTTAAGAATGAAATTAAACTGTTAACAAGATGATATATTGGCATAACAATCGTGTTCAATTGTAACGATCTTTTTATTGGAATATTGGCTTTCAGTTCCAGATATTTTATTTCAAGTTCAAGTTAAGTTCTCACTTACTATATCACATTTTTGGAACTAAAACAATTATTTTCTACTAATACTTAATAACCCATTGCTACATTGCTATTATAGGCACAGTGTTCTATATACCTTCTATATAATAATCCTCTCAGACTTCGGACACCTCCAACTTTCACTCACACCAAGCCTGAATTTTGGCTGCGTTAAGCAGTCCGTAAATAAGAACTGTCATATTGGTTTGTTGTTGTTTTTCAGGATATTTGACATAGCTCATTCGCAGTGTAGTAAAATTATAACCGATACCGCCATGTAGTATCTCTGTTTTCACATCCGAATCGGATTGATCAAAAACCAAAATTAGATTTATAGTGAATCGCTGATGATCCTGTAAAAGTTTTGTTAACAAAGCAGTGTAATCCTTTTGCCTTTAGTTTACCTCATGTTGTATTGCCTCGACGAAATTCATATAATGTATGGGAGTGGCCCATTTGTCGTCAACTTCATAGATTGGCACGGATTCTGGATGCATACAGCCAAATTGCGTGGAATATCCTAGAGTCGAAAATGTGAATTCGAATAAATAAATTCCCAAAATTGACATTAATAACATTGTGGATATGTTCTCTAGTCTAGCCAAAATCGGACTGCCAATAGATTTCCGAATAAAAAACAAGCTGATTAGAAATCAAAAACATTGTCAGCAAATCCAATATTATCTATAATGTTATTGCATTCAAGTGGTCCGAAAATACAATCAAATTTACTTATATATACCAATAGAGGCTTTACTCCAATACCATTGAAGACTAAAGATTAGATACCCAATCGGTATCGTGGTTTATTGGTACAATTTCGAAAGTACTTATACTCTTTTCGCATTATGTGGTATATTCACAATTCCAATAATCCTAATATTCAGATATAACCAAAACTCATCTGTCATATAACACTTAGTTTTAACAATAATTCGGTTTCGTTATTCATGAATTCATCAAGTTTATATCTCATCTGGAATAAGGGAATTATTTTTATTCCAAGAATCAAGAAATACTTTCTATAGTTATTATACAATCATAAGTTTAAATAATCGCGCCAGGCAATAATTTCGTCATCTAAAACAAATTCAACAATATTATTTAGAATTATAGAAATAATGTATAAACATCTTGGCTCAAAGAGAACCAAAGATAGATCTTTTAGATATTTTAAAACATCAACCCATACTAGAATGATGTCTATTAATTCAAACTAACAAAAATTAGAATTAATATTATACACTTCCCATAGTCATTAACCAAAGCCAGGGGCAACAATCGTGGGTTCTTGATTCTTTGATTCACATAAGAGAGAGCGAGAGAATGATAGAGAGCTAGACAGAGAGACAGGGCGAAAGATAGAAAGATAGCCATAAGATACTCTCCCTGGTATATTCTCAATTATTGCTCATTTGAAAAACGCTCTCATTATTTTCATATTTTTGATAAGAAAGCTTCTCTATAAAAGCTTAAAGCTTCTGCACGTGATATGTAACCGGTTGTGAGAGTTGGTTCTAAGAGTAGTGGGTTTTTTCACACCGATCAGTTCCCATTTGTATCTGAGCGAGATGAAGGTTCGTCGCAATCCGCTGCCCCGGCGTTTAGTGGATATCTTGTGCTACCTGATCATCGGGGTATTTCTACCTATTGTTTTCGTATTCGAATTAGTCGTAGTACTACCAGCTATCCATGAGCCCGGCGGATTTCTGCACACCTTCACTTTTCTCCTGGCCATGTTCATGTTATTCAACATCAAGGGAAACATGGTGGCCTGCATGATGATGGACACCAGTGTGGATCGTGAGTAATACTTTGCGCCGAACTCAAACAGACCATAAACAGAAGCATTTTGACCCACTTACAGATGATCGTGCCGAGCCAGGGCCGGAGCATGTCGAGTGGCGGCATTGCACAATCTGCGATCGATTAGCACCTCCCAGATCTTGGCACTGTAAAGTGTGTAGGGTCTGCATACTGAAACGCGATCACCACTGCCTTTTCACCGGCTGCTGCATTGGCCATCGGAATCATCGATATTTCATGTGCTTCGTTTTGTATCTTTTTATCGGTTCGGTCTACGCTCTGGCCTATAACTCGGTCTATATGTGGGTGCTGCACGCCGACGTCTACTGCAACTGGATGACGGCCGTGAAACTGCTGTGTCCCCTGGTTATGTTCGTCCTGGACAATTACTGGGTCAATTTACAGTTGCTCTTCTACAGTCTGAATATCTTGGCTCTGCTCTATGCGGTTCTTATACTGATCTACCATGTGCCCATTGTGATGAGGGGGGAGGTGTGTGCGGAGAGTGGAAAACAGCACCAATATAACAGGGGACTGTGGAACAATCTGAGGAGTGTTTTTGGCCAACGCATGCATTTGGTGCTACTGTCTCCTTTGATCAAGAGCGATTTGCCTGAGGACGGGTATAGCTGGAGTCCTAAGACTGTGGGCAAAGCGGAGGAAAAAAAGTCCAATTAGATCTTAAGCGTAGATTTAGGGAAATTCCTGTTATGGTAGTTTTTTAGATTTAAGAGTGAATTATAATGTAGAATATTGATTTTGAATTGAAATAACTACTTGAGTTTAGAGATTTGCGGATATATCTTGAGCTTTAAATATCATCATTTTTATAATTTCTTAAGTTTTGATTTGGCAATGCGCCATTTTCTTCTAAATAACTACACCTGAGCCACCTCTGCAAGCATTTTAAAGAAGATATCTAAATTCCAGTACATATGTAGAAGTATTTTATATATAGATAACTGCGGAACATGGTAAAATTTTGGAAGAAATTTAGTATTTTTCGTTTTCTATAATTGCTTCAGGCAATACCAGCAACAACTATAGCCCCCTCCATGAAATACCCCCACCATATATTATATTGTTCCGAATTTTGGTCAAAGACAAAAAACTTTTATTTTTTGCAATTTTTCGGAAAACAATTAATTTGACATCAAACAGAATTTAATAAATCGGTTCAGCACAGTTTTGTCAAACGTTATAAATAAAAATGAAAAAGTTGAGAGCAAATAATGTTAAAATAACTAGAATTAACTACAGAACAATTTAATTTTTGCAGATATTTAGTTTCTATTATATATAATATATTCAAATTTCCAATTTCGATTCAGGCAATCCAATGCCAATTCATTAGGCAACCCTCGGAAATAACTTTATTTTCACAATATGAAATTTTAAGTATTGCCAACTTGAATCTTTTGAAATTTATATACAATATTTTTTCATTTATTTAAAATTTGTTTTTCTCGTAATTATAAAGCCAGCATGATATTTCGACTCAATCGCCCAAATAAACGCCTGTTTCAGGTCTTATCACATTTAACAATTAGCGTTATTTTGCCAATTATTTTACTCTACGGACTCATTTGTGTTTTACCGGAGATACACGAACCGGGGAGTTTTTTCTACTATTTTATAATCCTAATGGGCACATTTATGTTTTTTAATATTGAGACCAATATGATAGCCTGCATGTCAATAGATTCCCACGTGGACTGTAAGTATCTCAGATCTGACTCACAATAGAAATATTCTGTATTTTGCCTTCCAGTTGAACGCAGCCAGGCAACGCCCGTTGACCACGAGGAGCGCCAAAAGTGGAGACATTGCATCATCTGTGATCGCCTGGCCCCACCCAGATCCTCACATTGTGGAAAATGTGGCGTTTGTATATTAAAACGCGATCATCATAGCCTTGTTATGGGCTGTTGCATTGGTCATAGGAACGAAAGATACTTCATGTGCTTCGTCTGCTATCTATTTGTGGGTTCAATCCTTGCGCTGATCTACAACTCCATCTACATGTGGGTTCTTCACAAGGACGACTACTACAACTGGATGGCAACTTTGAAACCAATTTGTCCCATGCTTATATTTGTAATGGGCCCATTTTGGACAAACATTCAGCTGATTTGCTATGGACTTAATATCATCACGCTAATCTTTGCCATAGCCATGTTCCAGCATCATGTGCCCAATGTGCTGTGCGGCAAAGTCAGTACGGATTGTAGCAAAGCTTTTACACACAAATATAATAAGGGAATCTGTGACAATTTGAGAAGTGTGTTCGGAAAACGCATGTATTTAGTATGGTTGTCACCTTGGATCCAAAGCGAATTACCTGAAGATGGTTATAATTGGAAGATCAAATCGGTAAAAAAATCTATTTAAATTTAAAATTTTCATATAATATATGGTCTTTATAAATTTCAAGTATTTTTGGTACACATTAGCCATTTCCAATGGTTGACGGTATTTGTTCTGAATCATCTGTTTATATTTTAAACTCTCTTTCTTAGATTAAAACATTCGGATGCGAGCTCAAAACTCGGTTGGATTTGCATCCAAGGAATATCCTTAGTATTTTCGAAAATCTTGCCACAATTTGTGACTCACTACTTTCTTCTAGAGTATAGAATCTATACTAACACCAAACTTGTCCAACTTTCAGAGCTTTCCAATTTAAATCCGTCCTGCCATGCCAACTATATCTATATTTACTCATATTATTGACAGCTAAATAAAACAAAAAAATTAATAGTCCAGTTACAGTTGAAAAGCCAAAATGGAGTTTCGGCGCAATCCTTTGCCTCGCTATGCACTGGACATTCTATCTAACCTCACCATAAGTCTATTGCTTCCCGTTATCGCGCTATACGAGTTGATTGTGGTTCTACCACAAATCTATGAAAAGGGAAGTTTTTTCTACATCGTGACAATACTACTGACCATGTTTATGCTCTTCAATCTGGAGGGCAATATGATAGCCTGTATGCTAGTGAACACCAGTGTGGATCGTGAGTAATATCTGCTTATGTCTATAACCATATTCATATTATCACATTGCTTTTCAGTTGATCTCATTCGCACCCTGCCCATTGGTTCCCCGGAACGCCTACTGTGGCGACATTGCGGGTTCTGTGATAGTCTGGCGCCCCCCAGATCCTGGCACTGTAAATTCTGCAAAGTTTGCATTCTGAAACGGGAACATCATTGCTATTTCACGGGTTGTTGCATTGGCCACAAAAATCAAAGATATTTTATGTGCTTCGTTTTGTATCTTTTTATCGGTTCGCTCTGGAATCTCATACATAATTCGTACTTTATGTATGTAATGGATGGCATTACTCCCAATCGCTTTCTGAATTTTTCAGCTGATGAACAAGGTTTGTTGCGTAAAATTGACCATTCAAAAATATTGGTACTTCTGCCTCTAAAATCATGGCTGAATCTGATAACCTTCATACATATACTGAACATAATCTCATTGATTTTTTCGCTTCTAACTTTGATAATCTATGGGCGTTATGTGCTACGTGGAGCGGTATCATTTGAGAAAAGAAAACTGCGCCAATACGATTGTGGAGTCTATCAAAATCTGAAAAGTGTCTTTGGCGAGAGAATGCATGTGGTATGGCTTTCACCGTTGATAGAAAGTCCACTACCCGGAGATGGTTATACTTGGAGAACAAATCAAGTGAAATTTTCAAGTAATATTAGCGAAACAAGTTTTACAGTTTATTGAGCTATAACTGAACAAACATAGATCAATGAATAAGAAACATAATTATAATGAGTTTTCAAAAATATATGTATCATTCGAGTAACTAACCTCAAACATATAAAACCAATAGAATTTATTTTGTGTATTTCATTTAAATTTTCTGTAAATTAAATTTTTAGTGCTTTTATTTTTATATTTTTATTACAAATATAAATATAACCACCATGAAATATCGCTCAAAACCGATACCACGTCGTCCTTTTGAAATCTTGAACGGGATGGTCGTAACCATCCTTACGCCTTTAACCTTCCTGTACGAAATAATTGCTGTCCTACCGAATATTCATGAAATCGGCAGCTTCCCCTATATCTTAACTCTCCTTATGGGCATTTTCATACTCTTCAACTTGGAGTGTAATTTCATAGCCTGCATGATTGTTGACACCAATGCGGCATGTAAGTAGCATCTATTGGATTGAAGTCAAGAATTCATTATGTAAATTAAAGCCTACCAATCAGCTTACCAGCTCAAGCCATATCCAGATGGATCTGAGGACAGCGTACAATGGCGGCATTGCACCATTTGCAATATATTGGCTCCTCCTCGTTCCGGACATTGCAAACTGTGCGGAGTTTGCATATTGAAACGGGATCATCATTGTAAATTTACGGGTTACTGCATTGGTCAGCATAACCATCGATATTTTATATGTTTCGTATGTTATGCATTCATCGGTTGTCTCTATATTGTGAGTTATAACTTGTACTATATGTTGGCTTTCGATGATTGGTTTTTCCTGCGGCTCACTGGAGCAATTTCCCAATTGATGTATTGGTTTTTCCATTGCTTTACCTCGATCGGACTATCTTCGACGTTAGGTGGATTGATCTATTATTGTCCCAGTATACTGCGTGGCGAAGTGCTATGTGAGAGAAACAAAGGACAACAATATAACAATGGCGTTCTGTCCAATCTAAGAAGTGTTCTCGGACTGCGTATGCATTTGGTATGGTTGTCTCCATTTATCAGAAGCGATTTGCCCGATAATGCTCATAGTTGGCAACTCAATTATGTTGAGGTTAAGAAAGAGTGAATGCTGAAGTTTATTTTCAGCTATGTATAGATATTGGAGAACATGTAGTTATAATCCAAATCTCAAAGAATTATCACCATAATAGTAACATTTGTAGGAACCAGATGGATTAGATTAAGATAACAAATCGCTGCATACTTCTAGGTTGGATTAAGTTTTCCAGACTATGATGCAGTAGTTCTATGAAATGAGTACGAATCTTCAGCTAACTGTATATATATTATTTGACTTGTTTACATCTTATTATGTAAAACATTCCCTGAAGAGACACAGGACCTCTTAGAAGTCGGCCTTGATGTAAATGTGAAAGCGTGACAACAAGTAGTAATCTTTAGTCTCACAGAGAACTTAAAGACCTTAATGGTACCATATTTAAATTACAAAATGAAATATTAACGAAAATATTTTCCAATTATCGTATATTTTATTTTTATTAAAAATCTAACCTAATGATTTCGAGAAACAAAGTCTATTGTTTTGGTTGAAGGTCATCGCTCTGAAAATTACCCAGTCAGAACTATTCCCAATTGGGAAAAGATGTCAAAATAAATCTAAATTCAGTTCAATCAAATCCTAGTTAATTCCATGTCAAAAACTATACAAGTTGAGCCGGTCATTGTCTTAAAATATTTTCTAGTTCCAACAGAAAACAGACATTTCAAAATCTAATCATATTAACATTTATTCAAACTCAAATAATATATTTGTTCATAAATTTGTAATCATGAAGTTTCGTAATCCAGTGCCTCGAAATATTTTCGAACTCCTGTGCCAGGCCACGCTAAGCCTGGTTCTGCCAATTGCCTTCGTCTATGAGCTGATGGTGGTTCTACCCGATATACATGAACCGGGCAGTTTTATGTACAGATTCACCATCCTGATAGCCATATTTGTGCTTCTAAACTTGGAAGGCAATATGATAGCCTGTATGTTGATCGACACCAGTGTAGATTGTGAGTAAATCTTCGAGAAGATCATATAAAAGAAACGAATTATTTAAATTTCCATTTCAGTTGAGCGTTTCAAGGCTCCACCAGACGATACACCGGAGCGCCAAGAGTGGCGTCACTGCTCAGTCTGTGATCGATTGGCACCCCCCAGATCCTGGCATTGTCGGAAATGCGACGTGTGCATACTGAAACGGGATCATCATTGTGTCTTTACCGGGTGTTGTGTCGGCCAACAGAATGAGCGTTATTTCTTGTGCTTCATATTCTATTCATTTCTTGGATCGATCTACAGTCTGATCTACAATTTATACTACATGTGGGTGCTGCACATCGATGTTTATGTGCACCTCATGCAATTTCCAGTGGCTTCTGTTTTGTATTTCTTTTACCAAGTGTCTTTTTGGCACAGAGTGCACTTGGTGTGTTTCGGTTTAACTATGCTTTTATTGACATTTTCGAGTATGCAAATTATCTTTAGGATAGGCAAGGTCCGGCGTTGCGAGAAGTGTCAACGGATAGGGAGAAAGGACCAAAACTCGAAGGGCTTCTACGAGAATCTGATATCTGTTTTTGGAAAGCGCATGCATATGGTTTGGCTATCGCCTTTGATCGTGAGCCCATTGCCTGAAGATGGTTATAAATTTAAAGACGTTGTAAGGTTGTGTAAGGATGATTGAAATTAACAGAATGACAAGCTACTAAATGGATGTAATGGATATAATCTACGACAAAATAGAACTATACAAAATTTTTCAAATTTTTTCATATCCTCATCATATGCGCAAGAAACTGTTTGATCCTTACAACTTCCTATGGATAGTTTCATTTTAATAATAAAATTTTAGCTCCATCGAAATAATGTTTTAAAATTCTTCGCAGGGATCTAAAAAGTGCATAACTCATGGTTCTATTATTTCAATTTTTCTGAACTAAAATAGCATCATCGTACCCAATTAACAGCTACGAAGATCCCATTGTAGATTGGTTACCAAAAGCTAGTAATAAACTTCCGAAAATAATAGTGGTACCTAATGGCACCTCACCCATATCGGATCTTTGACCAAGCTTTCACTTCAGTACATGGTAGAACCCAAATTCAGTTCAGATTTGATCACTTTTCCGCAGCAATTCGTTGTCCAACCAACACTTTATTTCATTTTATATAATAGTATAAAAACAATGCATTCCATTTAAGTATCACTCATATTTGGTTCGGATTTTCGACAAATTTATAATTTGATTGCACCAGGCTTGTAAAGTGGCCTCACTGAGCAGGGCGTAAACGAGAACAGTTACGTTGGCATAGTTCGGCTCGGAATCAGCTGCTTTGAAATAACTCATACGCAGTGTGGTAAAATTATAGCCGATGCCACCGTGGACTATCTCAGTATTCACTCCCGATTCGTTTGAGCTCTCGTCAAAAACCATAATCAGATTTATAGTAAACTTTTCCTTAAAATCACATTTTGTCTTACTTATCTGGTATCATATGTAATAACTATATATTGTATTTACCCTTTCTGGAGCAGCCTCAATTAAACTCGCATAATGAATGGATGTGTTCCACTTTACAATCACTTCCACGATGGGCACAGATGCTGGATGCATACAGCCGAATTGTACGGAATATCCATTTGTTATCAAAATAGAATCGAGGAAATATGTAGAGAAAATTGACAGCAACAGCAATGGTGACATGTTTGATGCTGACTGATCGGAAATGAATGAGAACGATCTCACCAAAAATAAGTCTTATCAACAAATTATATTTTATCAGGTATTCTTTGCTTTTAATGTTATTGTTTCTATAAGTAAATTTATATTTCTGACACTGTAAATTAATTAATTAGAAACTATGATATGAACTTCAATGACTGTTAAATTTTTAGCTTTTTTTTATTTATTTTTACTACTTAGATTTAAAAGGAAGATATTGAATATTAAAAAAAACAAAGATTATAGTCGTTGGTTTTAATCAGTCCTGTTCAAAATATACGAACCAGCTATAGTCCTAGCCATAATTAAAGAAAGATGAAAGTTCGGATATTCAAGCACACTTAAATATATCCTGTGAATATCATAGCTCGATAAAAAAATTATTTAACTAGTATAAGACGACTTTAAATATTATTTAAATATTTATTCAATATAAAGCACATTTTAATTAAATAAATTTAGTTAAGTATATTTATTTCGTTTGTTTTAATTAAAATTTTAAACGTGAATTATATCGCCACGCACTTTTCACGATGACATCTCTATGTCACAATTTTACACATCTCTAGCTCAGCTTAAGCGTGAGCAAAAGTCGATTGCTTCATATCGCTCGCTATGGTTATCGCTATCGATATTTTGCAGCTGTTTTCTAGCTCTTATTTAATACACACGCTCGCGGCTGCATTTTAACTTCAGTTGTAAATTGTTAATGAAAATGTTTCGTAAACAATTTGGAAGTCTGTCGCGCGTTTCCACGCACATCCAGCGGAATGCCGTAGCGCTTGCCAGTGCCAGTCGTGTCTCAGAAATGTCCACAAATGTGGCGCCGGCTGCCGCGGAGACCGTCACCAATGAGTTTCGCACAGCCATAACGAATCCCGGCGAGCACTCCGCCCTGCACTTGGCCAAGTTCTACACAATTCCTGTGGAGCAAAAGAAACAAATCTTTACCGGCGGCGGCCTGCCCAAGCAGTATGAGCAACAGCTGAAAACATTTACTGAGTCCTGTCTAATGGTGCGCTCCCCGGCCCTGGAACTGTTGGAGTACATCAAGAACGCGGATCTGACAAAGCCGGCGGTACGTTATGTGCTCTATGGTGATAATGGTGTGGGCAAAACCCTGACCATGGCTCATGTGCTGCACTATGGTGCCTTGAATGATTTTCTGCTGGTGCATGTGCCCTGGGCGCCCAATTGGATGAAGCGGCCCAAGGAGGCGGCTAATGCAGCTGGCCAGGAGGGTTTCATTGACTTGCCCTTCGATGCTGCCGCTTGGCTGGTGCATTTCAAGAACCAAAACTCAAGATTGCTCCAAGAATTGCAGCTAAAGACGAGCAAAGAATATGTTTGGAGCAAACGTGAGAGCACCCCGGCTGGCTCCGAACTGATAAAACTGGTGGAGCATGGCATAGCACGCATCAAGTACGCCTCGGAGACAATCGCAGCACTGATTTCCGAGCTGAAGCAACTGGCTACCAACGGCCAGTGCAAAATAATGGTGGCCATTGATGGTTTCAATGCCTTCTTCCATCCCATAACGCGCATCTATGCAGATAACAAACAACTCGTCTCGCCGGATCGTGTAACACTTACCCAGCCCTTCTTAGATATAACCAGTTATGACTGGACGAACGGCGTGTGTATATTGTCGGCGGATAAAATAGCCATGACCGAGGGCTATATGGATTCCTATTTGCCACGCTATCTGCTGGGCAAAGAAGGCTTCGAGCATCTGGATCCATTTGTGCCCGTGCACGTGGGCAACTACACGGAAAAAGAGTTCATGAGCTGCATTAACTACTATTTGGATCGACATTGGATTTCAAAAACCCAACCTGGCTTCGATGAGCAACTGAAGTTCATGAGCAATATGAATCCCTATGAGCTGATGCAGCTAGTCCGAGGATTGTAGATCCGATAAGTTTTTTAGTTACCAGCGATACATGTTGATAGTTTATAAAAGTTAAATAAAACGAAAATCAAGTTTATAATTTGGAATATGTTGATTGTTCTAATGATGGAATCTATTATATGGCCATAACAACCCTATCGGATCACAACTTGAAGCAAAACCTAGGTTTTTTTTAGGAGGGTCATGCCTATCGACATGAGTGCAACTCGAACCCACACCTATTGTTTGGCGGAACAGTGCGCTATCCACTAGTCCACTGAGGACCCAAAGGGGCCTCTTTCATCTATTATATTGTCGAAATTTGGTATACTATATTATATCCTTAAAGTGAAGAAACGTATCCCTATTGCAAAAATGACTACAATGAAATTGGGTAAAATAGATGTATCCACCTTGTATTCAGATTTTCAGATGTATTCAAGTTCAAATTTTCAGGCCAATCAACAGCTATAAGAAATGAAAATGATATGTGGGCAATAATAAAAACGGAAAACTGATTTTGTTTTCAAGTTTATTCAACATATTCAATTCAAATTTTGGGAATTTATTTAACGATTTAATCAGCAATATATAATAATGCACTGTAAAATATAATGTAATGCGTATGTATGTAAGTTATGTATGACATCAAATGAAGAGAAATTATACAATTATATAGATTTCGATTTCGATCTCGTTTTCGATTTCAGTTTCGTTTTCGGCTTTGGGCGCTTCAGAAGCTCCCAAGGGCCAGACACATGCACATTATGTGTAAACAAACAAATAGAATAATTCTTTTCGAAGGCGGGAAATGTTTAAAACAATGTCAAGAGGTGGAACAGTTGTGGATAATTATATAATATATGATTGTAATATATGTAACTAGCATAGCTGTTTCTTAGGTTTTTGATTTTTGGCGTGCGGTCGGAAAATCGAAAATCAATCGTAAATCCTACTCGAAGGTCTCCTCCTAACTCGTCTCACAAATACAAATAATAACTAAGCTGCAGTTAAACATTGTCATCATAATTTTTATGTATATTTGCATAATTCTATTACAATTTTAGTTGCTTTCAACAACAATAACAATTATGTGTGGGTGTGTGAGTCTCTGTGTGAGTGTCTGTGTGTGTGTTAGCATGGGTCTTACCGGTCTCCGTCAATTTTTAATCATTTTGTTTTCTCTGAATTCTGTATGATTTATGTGTGTTTGTTAATGCTAAGCTATGTAAGGTCATATTATCGTATTCATAACCGATATATATGTGTAGATTCATGTTTTGCAATTATTTAGTATTATTATTATTATTATTATTATTCTCTCCTTTCTTTTCTTTAATTTTTTTTGGTTTATATTTATGTAAGTATGTATTGTATGCTTGATTATATGTTATATGTTATGTAGGTGCCTCCCCCTCTCATGTACTACGACACGCAAAATACAATAGATTTAAAATAAAACCATCAACTCAGTGGCAAAGGCAGAAGGCTTCTACTCTCTCTAGACCCAAATCGTAAGCTTAAGATTTAAGTGGAAAAAAAGTCAAACTTAAAAGTATTTAAGACTATTTTAAGCATTTTTATGGCAACCCAATAAAAGTTAAGCCTCTGCCTAAGCCACTGATTCAACCGATCGGATACTCATTATAAATAAACTGACTGTGACAACGTAACAAATAATAAACAAAGCCTCCTAATTACGATAAATAAGAAATCAGGTATGGACATACAATTGTTCATATGTGGTAAATTATATTAGCCGAAATGAGCTGATGTTAGATCGTACGTAAGCTCTAAATTAGTGTTATAATTACATATACCTGCTCTTCATATATAATCATATTACTTATGCAATGACAATGGCAGAAACTGTATCATATACATTTTCCTTTCTTTTTCTTACAATTCCTTTGTGAAGTTCAAAACATTTTAGATAACAATTTAATATATAAACAATTTTTTCTTTCAGTTCCAATTTTTTTGGCCGAGCCAAGTTATAGAATTGGCAAAAACCCCTGTTTCAGAGGCATAGATAAATTAACACCTTAAATTAGCATCTTCTGTTTCTGCATAGGCCACTGCATAAATACATATAGATTTACACAAATATCAAATATAGTGTTTATATAAACAAATGCGTCAATTAATTAAAACAAAACAAAACAAAACAAAACCAAATTTAATTCGAAAGTTTTCGATTGTACGCGGGATGAAAAGTATGCAGACCCATTGGGTTTTGCTCCTAAAATGCCGAAAACTATAGGGTCTATTTCCATCTATGAACTTCAGGTGCAACCCAACTGAGTTAGGAAAACGAAAGTCCAATTTTGGTATGGTTGTGGCTTTTGGATTTGGTGTGTGTGTGTGATTGTGTTGGCTTGTGGGGTGTTCATTTGGAGCATTCGTCTACTTAGGCTAGTTTCTTAAACGTACTTTACTCCTTTTCCGCTTTCATTTCGTTTTGTTTTGGTTTTGGTTTTACTTTTATCTCTCGCATGCGAAATCCTTGTTAAATATATGAAAATGAATTTTGTTTGTATTTATAATTATTACATCTACCTTTGGAGCAGTGTGTGTGTGTTGTGTGTGTGTGTATGAGTGTTGTATGTGGTGACTGTGGTGGGATCCGGCTCTAGAGCCCAATCCAATGGCAACGCATGCACAACATCCGCTCGATCCGCTAGGCGTGGCATGCACTTGATTGATGAATTGATGACAAAATGTTGAACAAACAGCGAACGGCAGCAGGCGGCGGCGCATTGCTTCTGTATTATTTCTTAACAAACTGGTAGGGGGCGGCGGGACGATAGTGTCGTATGGGCGGCACAGCACCACCGATGCCACCGCCCGTGGCAGCCACAATGCTATTGGCCATTATGCCCCCGCCGGCGTTGCCCAGGCCAGCGTTGCGTCCGTTAAAATTGGACGCGCTGACCACCATGCCGGGTGGCGATGCTCGAACAATTGCCTGCGGCGGCAAAGTTGTATGCATGGTGTTGCCACGCTGGGCAGCTGCAATCAATCAATCAATCAATCAGTAAATCAATCAATCAATCGAATAACAAACTTACCTGGCACATAGGGCTTTGGCTGGTGATAGGCGTTGTTATGTGAACGATAATAGACAGTCTCGTCGTTGTGATGATAGTGCGATTGTTGCTGAAACTTTTGTCTGAAAGTCGAAGTAGAAAGATATGGAACATATTAGATTTTGATTTGGACTAACTGCAAATCACCTCCCACCCAACCGATCGACCCATCGGAAGATCGCGAAATAGCTTAAAAATATAACTACGTTACTAAAAACTGCATAATATAGATAGATATGATAAAATTAAACATTTAAGAACAGGAAAAGAGGAAGAATTACATATAACATCAAAAAGATTATTATAGTTTAGACAGACAATACTAAATAGAGTTAAGATAGCATAGTTAGTATAGCAAACATGAAGAAATAAAGGTGTAAGATCTTCTGACAGGGTGAGCAAAACTTATCTGGCTAATCAATTCCGGAAAATCGATATAACCCAGCATGGTTCTATGGTCATAAAGAGAATATAGATTGATTAGTCGAAGTCTGCTATGATAGGAAGGAAGACGACAGTTAGGATCTCAATTAAGATCATGGAGAGAAAAAAGAAGGTATTGATTTTGACTGTGAACTATGCTATCTTGATGAACGTTATACTGGAGAGACCATATATAAGATATAAAGTCTTTGTTACATAGGAATCATCACACTCTTTTGAAGCGGAGGACACTCATTGCTCGACTTACAATGAAGGATACGTGCTTATCTAGCTTAAGCTTAGGATTAAAAAGATGCTGTCCTGATGCTATAACATGATTTGAGTTCTCACCTGTAGTTGCCGCCGGAGCGATTGTTGCCATTGCCACTGCCACTGGCGGCAGTTGATTGCTGTTGTTGTTGTTGCTGCTGCTGCTGCTGTTGTTGTTGCTGTTGCATTTGTCGTAGGGTTAACTTTTTGGCAGCCTCCGGATCCTCCATGAGCTCCCGATACTGCTCCTGACGTATATCGTCATGCTTATCGGGTATTAGATAGCGTCTAATCTCGGCCAGCGCATAGGCAACGCGTGCGTATGCCTCAGCAGGTGGTGCTATAGTCGATACTTCCACATGGAGCGGTAGATTTAGGTGGGCATATTTGGCGTCCGCTGAGTTGCGCAGCTCCTCCTCCCGGGCACGATCCTTCATGGAGAAGCGACCGAGTATTACAATTTTGCATTGTGTCTCCTCCTGCAGCCGGCGCAATGAGTTGCCCTTGGGGCCCAGCAGTTTGCCAACATAGTTGAATTTCTTATCCTTAATGGGCACGTGCACCTTCTGGGACAATTTGATCGTGCGCTGTTGATAGACATCCGCGTACTGATCTCTCGTCGGAATGCGCCCGTTCAGCTGCACACGTTCCAATGCTGCAAGATCGGACGGGACACACACGCACACATAGACAGACAGACGTACGGACAGACGGGCGGATAGACGGAGAGACAGACAGAAGTACGGGTAGATAGATATATATTAATACAGCAATCAGTGTGTACATACGAAATAAATTGATAAATTGAATCGATTTCATACCTTCGTCAATTAGTTTTACTGCCAATGGAAATTGATTCTCCATGCGCGATCTTTCGGTCATTAGCTCCTGCATATATTTCTGTGCCGATTCGTTGAGGCGCGCCGGCTGACCCTTGTCGTTGTCCACCACATTGTGGTCATTCTCGTGCTCCCCGTTGCTGGTGCCTGCTGCATTTGCATTTGCATTGGCTGCCGCTGCCGCTGCCACCGCCGATGACCCTGGGCCCACACGCATTCCGTTTTCCGCCATTTGTCCTGGTTTGCTTAACGGCGCCCGTGCTTAATTCTTGTGGCGATTTGTTACCAAAATTTGTCGGCACAGTGCGTGGCGCGTTTTATACGAATGGCCTCGTCGCCGTGCAGTTGATTTTATTTGAATTTATCAAATATGTTTGCAACCTCTTTGTGGCCCTAATTTTTTCTCTCTTTTTTCCATTAAAAAGTGTGTACATACTTAGTAAAATATCTAAAAAATTGACTTTCCATCGCTATGCGTGCAGCCCTGCCCAGCCCAATTCAAAAATTTGACCATCACTAATTTTGCATATGTTTGCATATCGATAAGTGCAAACAATAATTGATTGATAGCATTATTGTTCAATATTAAGTTTTATTATTTACAAGTGTTTAATTAAATCAGATTATTACGATATTAACTGCCACAACAGTGTATTGATAATAATAAGTATTATTTGTTTTATGGTAATAGCACATACCTTGTGTATCGATATAAATGCAAAAAACAATCGTTTGCCACTACCTATCGATAAGCTAACATCACTATTACCCCATACATAAAAGAAAAATTTTTCGGGGCAAAAAAGTTAATTAATTGCAAGTATTGAATTATTGCGTTTTAGCGATAGTCTAATTAAGTTTTTAATTGTTAATCAAAGCAAGTGTAAGAAAATCAACAAAATGCCGCGTGACTACGACAGAGATTACAATGAAGACACCTCCGCGGACTACAAACGCAAGCGACGTGACGATGAGACAACCGGCGCCGGCAGCGCAGCAGACGCTCCCGAGGTGGACGGCAACCACGGTCACACCGCCAGCCACGCCCCCTTACACGACACCCCACAGCTGAATGAGAAGACAAATGCTTATTTGCAGGAATGTTTAATGGAGAAAAAGACGCTCGAGAAGAAGAACATCATAACGAAACGTCTCTTAGACGATGGTACGTTGGACTGGGACACGTAAGTGGAGCTTCAAGCAAGATCTAACCATATGTTATCCCCTTTTCAGAGGTAGAAAAAATACTGGTCAGTGGTCGGATACCAAAGCCTGAGATATATGCCAATGTTTACAGTGAAAAACCAATTAGGGTGGCGCAAAAAGTACTGTTTCCCATCAAAGAGTATCCCAAATTCAACTTTGTGGGGAAAATTTTGGGTCCCAAGGGGAATACCCTGCGGCAACTGCAGGAAGAGACAATGTGCAAAATGGTCGTAATGGGTCGCAATTCGATGCGTGATCATGGCAAAGAGGAGGAACTGCGTAGCTCGGGGAATCCAAAATATGCACATCTTAGCAGAGATCTGCACGTGGAAATATCCACGGTGGCTCCGCCAGCTGAAGCATACCATCGATTGGGTTATGCCCTATGTGAGATAAGGAAATTCATGATCCCCGACGCCAACGACGACATACGTCTGGAGCAACTGCGTGAAATGGATGGCAAGGAGCGTATGTATAAGAAATCTCATCACTATTCCAAATCCTATGGAGAACATGGCGCATACAGTACAAGGTATGGTAATTGTGGTCTGTAGCTGGGGAAGTATATTAACATTATTATTATACTCTTACAGAACTCCGCCGCCGACTACATCAAAGCCCAAAGTGTATTCCATACTTGAAAAGGCACGCTATGTAATGGACGATCCGAACTATGGCATCGTTAAGACTCACAGGTAATTTGGACACTCGCAAAGATGAGGCACAAATTTGTAATTCCCAATTTATTTAGAACACGCGATCATGAAATGTACGATCATCATGGGGAGTACGATCGTTATGCCACGCCGCCGCCCCCACAGTCGTCGAAACATTCGAGTCATCATGCCCAGTACGATAGTAGTTCGTATGAGCGTGATTATCGCCGTGAGTATCATCCGCATTCGTCTTCCTCGTCCTACGCGGCGGCCTATACAGGTAAGATCTGAACTTTTCTATAAAATCTCAAATTTTTCCAGCAGCTTTACAAACGTCAAACCAAACTTAAAATATAAAAAACGCGCAACTCTTGAAAAAAATCTAACTGTGATGATAAAAATAATGAAATCTATTCGTATATATGTAAATATATCAAATTAAATCGACGTGTTCCAACGGCAACCTGTATTTATACCACATTTAACAAGATTTTAAATGCACTATGCCTCGCCGAGGCTAACGAACTGAAGATGAGAAACCTATAACAAAATATGTCTACTGCATTTCAACACACAAATCTATCCAACACCCATATATATATATATATATCTATATCTATATATAATTGTATCTACTGTGTTCAACATAAAATTCCAACCATAATTGATATTTTTTTTACATAATGAAATCAATATGAAATCGAAATTCAAAAACTTACTGGGGGTAGTGCATTCAAAAGCCGGTTAAACCAAAATTTACAATTTTTTTTTAAAGTATCTTAAGAAAAATACAAAGAAAAAACCAAAAATTAAAAAAGAAAATACAAAACTGACAAGAGACCAAAAACCAATTAAAATCTAAACAACAAATAAAATTCTTTTCAAAATAGCAAAACCAAGCAACGGTCGTTCATCATCGTCTTATAGACCAACAACATCGGGCTCGGGATCACATTCATCGGCACACTACGAAACTGGATCACGTTCTCGTGAAAGCGTGCGTTACCGCTCGGCTCCATATCCAAAAATGCGCTAATCTATATATATATCACAATTAATCAACCCAACTCAACTCAACTCAACTGAACACAACCCAACCCAACCCAACTC
>JBANCY010000273.1:0-45713 GCA_037040045.1 Phorticella flavipennis | reverse complement strand
CCATTTACCTCCCTCTCCCCACAACCAACCAACCAACCCCCCCCCCTCCACTCATCCAGCTGTTGCAAAAAATTCCAATTGCTATTTTTTTATATTTATATTTTCGAACTGATAGCAAGTCTTGAGCCACGCCCACATAAAGCTCCCAGAACCGACGACTAGCCATGTGTTTGTTGTTGTTGTTCTGCGCCCCCCTCAACAATTGCACTGACCATGAAATCTGGTCGTGATTAGACACGTTCATTGTCACAAACAGACGCATTCCAACACGGACAGACAGACAGAATGTGGCACAAACAGACAGGAGGACAGACTAACAGTTGGGCGGACAGACAGACGGACACTGTGCTAGACAGAAGGACATTGCTTATAACAGACAGGCAGAGAGACAGATAGATGGACTGATAGATAGACAGATTGACTTATAGATGAACAGATAAATAGACAGATCGATGAAGAGATGGATAGACAGGCGGACAGACGGTTAGACAGATCGACAGATGGACATACTGGCACTGACAGGCAGAAGGACACTAATATACAGAAGGACATTTGTTTTAACAACAGATGGCCAAATAGATAGAGAGACGGATAGACTGACAGATAGACCGATAGATAGACATATGTACAGAGAGATAAACTGATAGATGGACTGAGAGATGGACAAACAAATAGACAGACAGATAGACAGACAGATCGACAGACAGATCGACAGACAGATAGACAGGCAGATAGACAGACAGATAGACAGACAGATAGACGGACAGATAGATGGAAAGGCAGACAGAAGAATAGATAAATATACAGATAAACAGACAAATGGACAGACCGATAGACTGACAGACAGATACAAATACAGATGGATAGACACATTGCGGACAGGTGAACACATTGAGACTGACAGGCAGAAGGACACTCTTAGAAACATATAGACAAAAACACTTACAGATTGACGGACATTCCAACAGACAAAGACCGGCGGACAGACACAGCCTCCGCATTACAACATTCCCTCTACAACAGGTCCATCTGGATATGAGGGGCATCTGAGAGTGCCGAAATTCTGTAAGAAATTCAATCCACTCTCTGTAAGACCCCCAGCAGAAAAAATAAAGCTACAACAAACCGAACGCCGAACATAGACCAAGCCACAATGATCCTTCCTAAGGAAATAGAAGAGAAGCTGATCTTGGCGCCGAGGATTCATATGAGAGATGGACCTTATAAGCAGAATTTGAAAATTTGACCGCCAGGTGCAGAGCTGCTCCGAGCTGCACGACTTAAAGCCAAGTGGTTTTAGGTGAACTCCTGTCGTATGGCTCCATCTCTCGGTACCGAGCAAAGGTTTAAATTAAGCGTTAACCTGGACTTGCTGGGGATTCTCCGAAAATACCTGTTGAAGCCACTACTGTTTGGTGATAAGCTTGCCTCTTGGTTAGAAGCTAGGTTTATCTAATAGCTCTGCACCGCCCTAGAGGTCGCAACCTTGTCCAGGACGCACGAACTCAATGGGCTCCTGGTTTTTCGCGGCACTAGAAATGAAGCCTTCCTCGAGGACACCAAGGACTAGCAATTTTAACCTCAAAGCAATTACCAGTTGGACAGTGGATAGCGCTTTGTCCCGCCAAACAAGAGGTTGTGGGTTCGAGTGCCACTCAAGTCGAAGGCATGACCCTTCTAGGAGAAGCTAGGCTGTAGCGTAGGATTTGAAATGCACCCAAGTAAAATAAAGGCAAAAAGTGCTTCAGGGTGTGATCATATAGAGTTGATATGGTCTTCTCAGGGTATGCCAATATGATAATAGAGGATAATCAAATGAGGCCTGTTGATTGCCGGGGATTTTAAAGCCTGGACAGTAGAATGGAACAGCAATAGAACCAGCCCTGTAAACATGATGTCAACTGGACAGATAGAATGACATCCACAGACCCTCTTCCCTTCCCCCCACACACACACCCAATTTTACCCACTTGTTTTTCCATTTCTCGGTTGTCTAACTGTTTGTTTCTGTGGTTTCCATATCTTTCCAGGCCAAATACATATCGCAATGCATTGAAGAGATTAAACTGGAACTGCGTCAGGATAATATGAATGTCAAGTGCAATGCAGTCGCCAAGCTGACCTATGTAAGTCCATCTGCCAATGAACCCAACCGAAACCCCAAAAAACCCCCGTCATCCGCCCCTTTCGGTTGACGGAAACATATGTTTTGAGGCGATAAAGTCCACACATTCCATATGTGAATCATATACGGAATATACATTATATATACTATATATAGTCAGAGCGACAGATGGAGGCGTACATCTGCTTGAGCCGAGCAATTGAGAATTGGGAGGAAGAACAATTGAGAAAGAAACATCTGCAAAACATCGAAGATTTTATACTCTTTTCATATACTTTGATTTTATAAATCAAAGATTCGATTGAATCCAAGAACTAGCATCTATTTAAGTGTTACAAAAAATTTCCATCCTAGTTCCATCTGGAGCTCGAGAGACCCATATACCAAATTCATCCAAAAATTGAAGCTAAAAAATGCACCTAATGAAGTCAAACAAAGAGTTTTCAACATAATTTCTGAATATAATGTATGGCATATGTAATGATGTATATCTTCCATATTTTTAGGCCAAACTTATTGAAATTAGCAAGATCACTATATAAGGGGAAAAACTAAGAGTATGTAAAATTGAAGGACAAAAGCTCTAAAAACATAAGAAATATGGTTAAAAAGATAATTTTAGTTGCATTGCTATTATATAATAGATTGGTTCGATTTAGCTGGTACCAGATAGTGTGCTCAGGGTCTACTTGGTCTCATAAGTTTACGAGCTTTAGCACCAAGTGCATATACTCTACTCTGTGTGTAAAGTATGATAAGCACAATTGAGGCACTTGGGAATTTCGAATAGATATCATGTAACAAATCTGGACGGGTGGAGGTATATGGGTAGACCGCAAATTGCCAACCGAACTCTCCGGGGAAATTAAAATTTCCGACAGACATTTTTCGAGCCAAAGTGCATTCGTTTGAAAGTAAATTGGGTTTTGTCATTAGTTAAAATTTTCAGTCAATACTGATAAGTCAGGCAAGAAAAGTTAATACACTTTGGGGCATGAAAATTCAGTGGGTGCGAGGGTAGATTGAAGAGTTATGTAAATGTTGAAGATTTACTAAATTTTCAGAAAAAATCCGTAGAATGCGTAGATTATGTGTTTGGTATAGGCAAAGATGAAGTTTCTTAGCGATTTGACGACTGTACGACAGTCCCATTGTATGTATGGCCTAGAAGAACTATGAGACTATAAGTGATAGAAATATCAAATTTGGTATGTAACTCCTTATATACGGTATCAAAATCAATACTTAGTTTCAGTCAGAGTCTGCATACATGTTTCTAAGAAAAATAGCTTTAAAGGAATTTTTGAAAAATTTTGACCCAAGTTGAAATTGAAACCACATAGGTAAACGCTATGTAAATGTTAAATATTAACAAAAAATTGTTCCCAAGTTCATCCAAAATCCTATCCAGATTTTGGAGTAAGCCAAGTCTATATTTGTCTTGAAGGAGCAGTGACAATCCCCCACATACGATATTAACTCTTTCATCAATGACCTCGTATTTGATAATTGTATTAGTTGAAGAAGAATAGAGTATCTGATACTCTAAAATAACTACAGAAAATTGCATTTTTGAACTTTTAAGATCTGATGATTAAAAAGACTTCCAAAGTCAAGAGATTAAGATTTCGATATGATAACAAATTGGTCTTATCAAGCCCCTTATCATCTTGTAATTCTAATAAAACGAATTTATCATTTAATACTCGTCATAATTTTATACAAATTTTTCATACATTGTCTCAAAGGTACAAATGCTCGGCTATGACATTTCTTGGGCTGGCTTTAATATTATTGAGGTTATGAGTTCCTCGCGGTTTACCTGCAAACGCATTGGCTATCTGGCGGCCAGTCAATGCTTTCATCCAGACAGCGAGGTAAGCTAACTGATTAATCCCTAGTCTCTATATATAGCTAATTATATTATATATATTTACAGTTACTCATGCTGACTACGAACATGATTCGCAAGGATCTCAACTCACAGAACCAATATGATGCTGGTGTTGCGCTCAGCGGTCTGAGTTGTTTTATATCACCCGATCTGTCACGCGATTTGGCTAATGATATAATGACACTGGTGCGTGAGAGCTTGCAATTTCAGTTGGATCTTAGACTAAATATTTTTGTTTTATGTCCATAGATGAGCTCCACAAAACCGTATCTGCGCATGAAGGCTGTTTTAATGATGTACAAAGTATTCTTGCGTTATCCTGAAGCATTGAGACCTGCATTTCCAAAACTTAAAGAGAAACTTGAGGATCCAGATCCAGGTATATATGGGCAAGTGGAGAACGAAATTATAGTACTACTGCACTTTTGTCGTTATATATGTAGCATAGTGTGATGGACTAAAAGTTGGACTGAAATCTAGATGAAATAATGCTGCGCATAACTTGGGTATTTCTTAGGTGATAGTTTTGAGAGTTTCAGAATAGTTTATTTCAAGCCTGCTTCAGACTATAGTTTCATATATATAAGCATGAGGATTGCTTGTAAAATTTTCGGATTTTAGATTTTAGCATATCTTTAAATAATCTATTATAACATTAAAAAATCTGCTGTATGCTATGATCTCTAAGTTAGAATAGTCATTTATATACTCGGATCTCATTCGAAATACGAGAATAAAGATGTAAAAGTTTTGTTGGAATGTGGCAGATCCCTTAAAGTATATATATATATATATGTATTCTTGATCAGCATCAAAAGCGGGTTCATACTTCCCTGAAAGATACAGCCATAATGTATATAGTCTTGATAGATATAGCCATGACAGATGTAGCCGTGATAGATATAGCCGAGATAAACTTTACATTAAGAACCATATTTCAATTTTGTATGCTACGTTCCATTTTCCCTATTATCGGTAAAAACTGTTTTTGATAAAATGGTTTAATCTTATCGTTTATGGAGCTATCAGCTCCAAATTTGGTATATAAGAATATAAATATAAACTGCATAATGTAATTTCCCAAAATTTTGATACACCCCAACATTTCCCCGGAAATTATCTACTTACAAAGGTAGAACTACAATTTTTAAATTGGAATCATGAAATTTTGTATGTGGATGCTTATAGAGACTATATAGAAAATGGCATCTTAAATTTGTTCTTCCTAATACGATCTCCCGAAATAATTCGCCACTTCTTTTTGCTTTCCAGGTGTACAATCCGCTGCGGTGAATGTCATCTGCGAATTAGCCCGTAAGAACCCCAAAAACTATCTGCCCCTGGCGCCCGTGTTCTTCAAACTGATGACCACATCGACCAATAATTGGATGCTAATCAAAATCATCAAGCTGGTAAGTGTTCGCAGTGCCATTTGCCTATATATATGGCATTATTTTCTTGATTTTTTTCCTTTCTATTATTACTATTATCATTTTTATATAATTATAATAATAATAATGAAAAAAAAACTGATAATTTTGTTGCTGTTTACCAACTGAATATTTGAATATCTGTCTATAAACATGTTAATTAACACATCCCTCTACTACTCCACTTCCCCTTACCAAAACTGCCCAACAAATACCAAAAAAATATATAAATATATATCGAAAAAACAAAAAAAAAACTATATACCACAGTTCGCGAGCCTCACGACAATTGAACCGGCGCTGGGACGCAAATTGACTCAGCCCCTAATTGAAATTATTTCCAGGTTTTTATCGGCGCGCTTTTAATCTTAATTCAAAGCAAGAAATTTTTAAGAACCAACAAAAAATATATCGCACGCGCTTTAATTTCATTTGATTTTCAAACGTTTTTTGATAAAGCATTTTACTATTTACGATTTAGTATTATTTCCTTGTATTTTTCTATACTTTGGATAATTTTGAGTATATCTTTTGAAGCATTTATTGAATAATTTTTGTGTTGTAAACACCCCACCCCACCACCATCACCCCGTAATTGGAAGAATCGCAAGCAAATTCACCCCCCAATCGATTACCAATTTCAACTGTAAATGTTGTTATTTCGTGTGCTTGTGCCTATCCACACATATATGTCTGTATCTATATCTATGCAGGAACAGTCACGGTTTCTGCCTGTAAATATAGCCCAATTCAGTCATCGATCAAAGATCGAAGATCGATAGATGTCGTCAGATTGAGGCATGTGTTAATCCGTAAAAAGTTGTCAGTGTCGAAAATTGTTTGGGTAAAAGTTGTGAAATTATATTTTTATTTCTTCCCAGATTTCCCAGTAAAACAAAAACAACACTTAAGTTAGTTAAAAATGTTATCGATATTATGATATATCGATATTTGAAGGCAAGGTATCTCTCAGAGCTGCTTTATGTGGCAATAAAATGTGATTCACGCAACATACCGATATATATGGACAGATCATATATCGATATTTCTAAGCAAGGTTTTGCTCAGAACCGCGTAAAGTGGTAATATTTCTTTATGAAATGTGATTCACACAACATATCGATTTATATCGATACGATTAATAGAAATAAATTCCATATTTTAAATATATAAATAAATATCTGTCGTCTTAACATCGATTTATACAAAATAATGCGGCGTTATCGGAGTAGTATTCTCAAATAACACAGTTTCATCGATATACATTACGAAATCGATCGTAGCAGATCCTTTTGCCCATGTATAGCTCAAGAGTGTAATTCAAGCGAAATGTGCAACCTTATAAATCCCTGTTTAGCAATAAATTTATCAATATTGATGTCTACAAATATCGATATAGCTGCACATTGCTTTATAATCAGCGGCTGGAATTTATATAGACCCCTTTACTATTGACAGATGAAAGCCGTACGAAAAAATATATCGATATAACGCGAGGCGTGTCATTGGTGGCAAATTTATCCATATAGCCGATAACATATCGATGAGTCTTGGTTTATTAAGTATGCCATGGAATAACTCAGGATTACCTTATGAACTATGAATATATATATATATATGTA
Source organism: Phorticella flavipennis (assembly GCA_037040045.1). Lineage (NCBI taxonomy): Eukaryota > Metazoa > Arthropoda > Insecta > Diptera > Drosophilidae > Phorticella > Phorticella flavipennis. The sequence goes on along the minus strand of JBANCY010000273.1, from coordinate 38,642 downwards.
TGTACAGGCATAAAGCCCTAAGAGCACCGAACAAATAATGCTACCCATCGACCACCAAATCATAAAAATAATTCTCACCCCCACGAAAAAAAAACCAAAACCAAAAAAAACGAAAGACATAAAAATCTGTTAAATTTGATGCTATTTTCTTTGTGTTTTATTTTGCCAATGCGAAAAGCTCGAGCTAAGAGACGAACCATGCGAATCATGCGTAATTATAGTCTAGCTGCGTACATAACTGCAGATGGCCTATCGATAACTATCGATGTGTCTATCTTAAATTATGTATTTCGATGTATGCTAACAGTTAGCGCAAAAAAAACATACCGAAATATTTATATACCCTGGTTTTTTGTTATATATAATTTCCTTAAACCTAGCTTTAGTTGAAAAAATATCGATATCGATAACGAAAATCGAGAAAAGCAGTGAAAAAGAAAAGAACTGAAAAGAAAAGAACTGAAAAGAAAAGAAAAGAAAAAAATCGAAAATCGATAAGACTGAGAAGAGAAGTGAATAATATCTGTATATGTATTGTATGGTATAATTTGTTGCTTGTTTCTTTTTCTCTTTGCCTATTTACAGTTTGGCGCTTTAACCCCCTTAGAACCCCGGCTAGGAAAGAAATTAATAGAGCCACTCACAAATCTAATTCATAGGCAAGTTTTTATTTCGACTTTTTACTTTCCCATCATTTTCAATTCCGCATTCGCATTTTATGGAAATTCGTGTCTCAAAAACATGAAAGACGAAAACAATAACAAGAACCGGCCGAATCGATTGTATCCAATCTGTTGTATCCATTGTATATAATGAAGAAAAAAAATATCGAAACGAAACGAAAAGAAAACCATAAAAACTTAAAAACGTAGCTATAAAAAACCCATCAAGATATATGAAACATCTTCGGTTGTGCCGATCTTAAAAAATAAATACCCTTGCAGATCGTATGCACCTATGTAAATAATATAGTCATTTAAATTTGTTAGGTAATCGGGCAGTTTCCAGCCGATAGTTTGCATAGGAACTATGCGGTAGGCTGCCTTAGTCAAAAAATTTGCAAAACACATCAAGTTTTACTAAAGCAAACATTATTTTTAGCCGATAGTTGGCTGTGACTCTATACGATAGTTCGCTTATATATATGAAAAGTTAAATAAGTACATTATTTTCTATAAGAAACATATTTTCATCCGATAGTTGGCACCATACGATAGTTGGCTTCAATCGAAAAAAGTAGACAATTTGAAGCAATAAATAGATATGTTAAAACACATGAATTTTTTACAAAAAACTACTACTTTTTTGTCGATAGTTGTAATAGGAGCTACACGATAGTTGCTATACGATTATTATTATTCGTACTGCTTTGGGGCAATAATACTAAAACGTAACTGTGGTTGAACATTTTGATTTCTAAGCAAAAATATAAAATTTTCATTCATAGATATTGCAATTGAAGCGATAGTTGCTATACGATAGAATCTTATGGGTTTTTTTTAAGTTTTTGTAGATCTTTTTTGATAATGCTCTATGAAATGTTGTAAATTGGCTGAATTCTTAGGTAAAAATCAGCTAATTTCAGGCATAATGTAAACGATAGTTGCTATCAGATATACATTTATACGATAGTTTCTTAGAATTGTATATTTAATATGTTAGGCGGCCTGAAAAGGTTTCAATCTATTTGTATAGCGATATAAATATAGGATACGATAGATAGATAATATACGATAGTTAAAAGAGATGCAATGACTATATAGCGATACTGCAAGGATATACGATATCGAAATGAAACGCTTGTCAAATACTCTTTTGTGTATTATGTTTCATTTGCCATAGATATATCCTTTTTAGCTCTCGATAAATCTGTCTTACTTTCTCTCTCTCTCTTTCTATATATATAAATATATATACTTTTATTCTGTTGTTTGCTTTTCAACGAGCACCAACATTGAAAAAGTTATAAACTTTGATTGTTCATTTCTGGCTTTATCCATCTCTTTTATTCAGTTGCATTATGTTGCTTTGCTCTCTCTCTCTCTCTCTCTCTCTTCCATTAGCTGCTGTCTCTTTCTGCTATATACCATATATATATATATATATGTACTTGTATATATATATATATATATATATGTATATAGCTTTTGAATTTGTATATATATAATTATGTAGGCTTTGTTGTAGCATTTTCATTTTATATTTTTGTAAACAAATTTTTTTTATTTTTTTGTGTTGTACTTGCAATTGTTCTTGTTGTTGTTGTTGTTATTATTGTCGTTGCTGTTGTTGTTGTTGTTGTTTTCGCTTCTTTTGAGCTCTTTACATATATACATTATATATCGATTATGTAACGCCGTCCAAAACCAAAAAACACCCCCCCAAAAAAATATATGTATATCAAATTTTGAAAAAACCAATCCAAAACGAAAAAAAAAAAACCAAAAAAAACCCCCCGTGTCCAACCAACTATGTCATCATCCAATTCAAACAGCACCTCGGCGATGAGCCTGCTCTACGAGTGCATCAACACGGTGATCGCGGTCCTCATCAGCATCAGCAGCGGGATGCCGAATCACAGTGCCTCCATCCAGCTCTGCGTGCAGAAGCTGCGCATACTCATCGAGGATTCCGATCAGAATCGTAAGTCCCCACCCCAATCATAACCTAGAAATCATCCACCTCTAACTATACTCTCTTTGATTCCAGTAAAATATTTGGGTCTTTTGGCCATGTCGAAGATATTGAAAACGCATCCGAAAAGCGTACAGGCGCACAAGGATCTCATTTTGGCCTGTCTGGATGATAAGGATGAGTCGATACGTCTGCGTGCCTTGGATCTGCTCTATGGCATGGTCTCGAAAAAGAATCTCATGGAGATTGTTAAACGTCTGCTCGGTCATATGGAACGTGCCGAGGGCTCGGCCTATCGCGACGAGCTGCTCTATAAGGTTATCGAAATCTGTGCCCAGAGTTCCTATTTATACGTGACCAATTTCGAATGGTATATGACTGTGCTCGTCGAGCTCATCCAATTGGAGGCGGGCTCCAAGCATGGTCGTCTTATCGCCGAGCAGCTGCTGGATGTAGCCATACGTGTGCCCGTTGTACGGCAATTTGCCGTCAATGAAATGACCAATTTGCTGGATGTCTTTGCCGTCTCGGCACAGAGTAATTCCATGTATGAGGTGCTCTATGCCGCCGCCTGGATTGTGGGTGAATTCTCCGCGGAGCTGGCCGATGCGGAGAAGACACTCAATATACTGCTGCGACCACGTCAGCTGCCGGGTCACATACAGGGTGTTTATGTGCAGAATGTTATCAAACTCTTTGCCCGACTGGCCACCACGTGCCTCGAAATGCAGGATCTGACGGGCATTGTGCGCGTAAGTCTTAAGTCCAACCCATCGGAAGTAAATCCCATTCTAAACTCTTCTTCTCGTGCAGCTCTGCGATCATGTGCTGGAGAAACTGCAGCACTTCAATGGCTCCAACGACATTGAGGTGCAGGAACGTGCCAATTCCGCCTGCATGCTGATTGAAATGCTGCGCAAACAGCTGGATGCCAGCGATGAGGATGTGGCCGCCACTGCCTCGGGCTGCATACCCACGCTGGCCATTGAGATTGTGCAGGAAATGGCGCTACTTTTTGCCGGTGAACTGATACCCGTGGCACCCAAGGCGCAGCGTAAAGTGCCGCTGCCCGATGGTCTCGATTTGGATGAATGGATTAATGCACCACCGCCGGAGGACGCGAGTAGCTCATCTTCGGATCATGACAAGGATGAGCTGTTCGTCAGCGCCAATCAGGCAGATGGCGAGGCGGCTGGCAAGCGACGCACCAGCCTGGAACTGACGCCGGAGCAAATGGAACGCCAGCGCACGGCACGCCTCATCGAACAATCCAATAATCCGCATTATCTGAAATCCACGCCCACTGCCTCCGCCTCAGCGCTGGGCAGCAGCAGCAACAATTCCAATGCAGATCAATATGATAATATCGACGATATACCCATAACAGAGCTGCCGCTGGATATTGAGGGCGTGGCTGCACTGCGTGTGGGCAGTAAGTGTTACGGATATAATGATATATAGAATGATATAATAACTTTGATCTTTACCTTTTGCAGTTACCAAACGTTCGGATAAATATCTGCAGGAGCAGCAGCAGCAGGCGGCGGCGCATAACAGCAAGGAGGCCAAGAAGAAGCATAAAAAGAGCAAAAAGAGCAAAAAATCGAAAAATAAAGTGGCCTACAATAGCAGCTCCGAATCGGAAACGGGTATAGAATCGGTTAATTAAAGAATGTAAATCAAATGTAAATGTAAACTCTTAAAATTTTTAGAATCAAAACCATTGCACATTGTCAACACAACACTGGACATGCCCGAGGGTGTTACGCTCTCGGATAGCGAGGACAAGGATGGCAAATATGATCCAAATGATCCACATCGTGCGCTGGACATTGAGCTGGATCTGTAAGTGGATGCCATATGAATAGTCAAACGAATTGTTAATAACTCTGCCATGCACCATTTCAGCGCCGTGTTTGATGCACCCACGTCCAAGTCATCCAAGTCTGGCAAAGAGAATCTCAAGACGCCCAAGGCGGATGCGGCAGCCACAACGAATGCTGTCAAAAAGGAGAAGAAGTCAAAGGATAAAACAGGACACAAAACGCGCAAACCGTTGCTACCAGCTGATCAGATTGTTTCGGATCTTATTGATACGGGGAGTAGTCCCTGCCGATCAGCGGCCGACAACCATGGCAGCAGCAGCAACAACAACAACATTGTTGACAACGAAGTTGTGCAGCAGCAGGAGAAGACGAAGAAGAAGAAGCGCGAGAAGAGCGAGAAGCGTTCGCACAAATCGAGCAAATTGCCAACAACTGAAGATGCAACACCAACACCGACAACAACAACAACAACAGCAACACCGACAACAACAACAACAACTAATTTCATTGATGTGCCTGAACCGGAAGCTGCCGCAGTTGTTGCCAAAACACATAAGAAGAAGCATAAAAAGGACAAAAGCGAACACAAGGAGAAGCGCATAGAAAAGTCCTCGGCATTGGACTATGAACAACCCATGGGCATTTCGACGCCCAGTAAAGAGATTTTCTAGAATACTAATGCTATACCTATACCTATACCTATACGCCGCCTATATTATGTTTATATAATATATGTAAATCTACAACTACAACAACAGCAGCAACAACATGATGAAACAACTTCAAACAGAACAACAACAACAAGTGTAACACAACTACAATTTGCATACAAAAAAAGTACGCCTAGTTAAGAAATTTGTAAATTTGATTAAAAAACTAAAAAACTGAATGAAAACTATTGAAGAATGCCTAAACGTAAACCCTATTCTACGTCTAAATTATCGCTGCGATAAAAAAGAGAACTTTGATTTGTAATTTTCTTAATCGCATTTGCCAATTGCGATTCGAACAACAACAACACAACAACAACAAAGATATGAACAAATAAATTATGTTTTTTTTTAACTATTTTTTAAATCAAAAACAATTTTGTAGCCGCCCCGCCCCCTCCGTGAAAGGCAAAACAAATTCCACTATTTAAGTATAAACAAAAACAATTTAATCCCGAATTAGTAACTATTTATAAAACAAAACTATAACATGCTCTAGACTATACGAAAGTTGATTATATATAGCAAAGTACATAATGTATATATCTATATATAAAGTATAAAGAATTGAAAGAACTTGACTCAGTTGTAACTGAATGTGCAAATGTTGCGTCCAAATTGTTCAACAAGTTTGTGCAATCCAAACAAAACCATCTTCTATATGACTTGCAACCAATTCGAATTGATACCCTGTAATTTTGTATTGAATGCTCGAAGCCGTTTCGTCAATTGTTTATAAAACTTTAGCAGCTTTAAACACGAATTTGACAAAAACAAATATAACATTTGCCGTTCTTAACTTTAAGCCTGACTTGTGAATTGCCTGAAAAAAGAAATTAAGCATATTTTTTCCGAACAGTAATTAAATTGTTTATTTAAGACTTTTCAAATCGAATTTTAATCCAATTCTTTTAATCAAGTTGTAGAGATTTTGCCAAATTTTATGTGGAACCACTCGATTTCCGTCCGTATTAAAGGAAAAAATCTCAACATTTTTCAAACTCAAAACTAATTTCCGCCCAATTGGTTGTAATTTTCCAATGGGTCCAATATTTTTTTTATATCTGTAAATTTCTTCAAATTTGAACGATTTTCCGTCCGTAGTGTCGGGGTTTCCGAGTCCACTCGAAATTGCCTGTGATAGAAAAGGTAAATTTCACAGGGCCCAGCACTTTTTCCATCAAGGTATAAAATTTTTTATCTGGTATCTCTATAGTATCTATAGTTTTCCAAGATTTTTTTCCTTACACTTTTTGTGTCATTAATTTAATTGTTTATAAATAATTGTGGCAAGCTGCATTGCCGCTCTTCACACACTTTTCGAACTGGCTGCAGGGTATGTGCTAGTCGTGCAATACCGACAGCTGTTTTGCTTTCACTTTGTTCCACTTGGTGCCGTTGCAATGTTAGAAAAGAAAAATCCCTCCCAAAAAAAAAAAAGAGGAAAACAAATATTAAAAAATTAATTCGGTAACAGGAAAAGAAATTAAAATTTCAATTAAATTATGGAGAAAACATATATTCACGCATACGAAAATAAAAGAAAAATAACAATCAAAACAACAATAGAGTATTATTTATGGAAAAAATATGATTAGAAAAATGGGATGGATATTATATTCCAGAGACTAGAAAAAGTGTTGGGTTACATCAGGTTAGGGTGAGACCTCATACTTCTGTGATGACTGGCCAAAAGCTTTTGCTGCCTACCATATGGGATATAATAGAAGATAGATAATTTATAAGAAGTAAAAATTAGCGAAAAGTATATAAAAAAGGTTTGTCCAGCGTTAGATACTATTTTTTTCCATCTTCCTGTACATTTTCGGAAACCACCTCGGAAGAAGAGTCCATCTTTTGATGGGATCCATGTAGCGATCTATTTTTTTGTGTCCTCCTAAGTGTTGAAGTACTGGTCATCGAAAAAGATGTTTATCTATGTATATTTATCGATCATCGACCTTTTCATTTTTGGCACATTCCGGAACTCTGTGCTTATTTTGCTATCCATGAAACGATCCATTCTTTGAATTTATCATAATTGGAGAAGTGCTGGTCTACCAGGCCAAGAGCCATCATTGGGAAAAGATGGTAACCAGGCGGAGCAATGTCTGGGCTATACTGCGATAGGTCTACTGGGGTAGGATTTCCCAACGAAGTGTTTCCAAGTAAGTTTTAACCACCCGACTAACATGTGGTTGAACGTTGTCGGGGTGTATAACTACTTTGTCATGTATATCCGAAAATTGCGCCCGTTTTTCTTGCAATGATAGGCTCAAACGCATTAATGGTCGTCGGTATACCTCCTCCGTTATAGACTTGTTCTGTTTCAGCAGCACATAATATACCACATCCAGCTATTCCCAGCATTAGTTTCGAGCTATGGATCTTAGGCATTCCCCGCCGATAATGAGGCATGCCTGGAGAATCCATACGATGCGCGAATTATCCATTTCGTTCGCCAGTCACAATTCTATGCGAAAATGTAGCGACATCTCTTATCCAAACATTACGAAATATCCCTAAAAAGGGGTTCCACCTTGAAAAAGGGGTTCCACCATGCTTGAAACTAAGAAGTTATCGAAAATTCGAGGTTGGATCGTTTATTGACAATATCGTAGCATATGTTTTGTATCATTTTTTACGCACACAAAAAAGAAGGGAAAACTTGGAATACAAAACATTTGCTCGTCGCGGGACTCGGACTGATCAGGCCATGGCCGGATAGGTGAACCGCAGACGATTCTGTCGACTTTGCAGCTTATAGATGCCGTACCAGTGCAGCATCTGTTCCATCGCAAGGGCGAACATCATGGTGTAGACGACGACACTGAAGGTCAACTCGATCTGGAGGCTGTCGCCACGGACCAAGCGAATCGATTTGAGCAACGCAGTCGAATTATCGATAAATGACTTAGAGCAGACCCACATCCAGGGCGATACGAGGATCAGGAACAGCAGCTTGCTGTAGCCCGTCAACCAGCCGAACTTGTAAGTTCCGACACTCACGAAGACACTGAGCAGCCCCGACAGCACCCACTGGAACTGGTCCATGTCGAAGGGGCCGCTGACGAAGAGCCTCTGGTTGGTCTTCACCACCAGGCAGAAGTACATTTCCGGCGTGTACATAATGGCCGTCAGGACGAACACGATGTAGATAAACTTTGCCAACGTTGCCGCCATTTTGTTTCTCACCATACCTCCGGTCACGTTCTTTCCTAGAATCACCTTTTTCTACGTATGTTGCCTCGGAAACAACTCCATCAAATTTGGACTAGTAACTTCAAATAAACAGCTCACTAGACGTGCCCGAAATTTTTTGTTATACTGTTCGATTTCGAGATCTGTCGGGCCCAAGGCAACTACTCAGATGACTAGATGATATCATTTTCATAAAATCGAAACAAATATGGTTTGCCATAGGTCAAAATGCTTGGATTGTAATGCCTATGGAATTTGCATAATAATTTCCTATACTTAAAAGAAATACAAGTTTTCGATACATTTTAGTGTTTCAGCTTTTCAACGGGCGTACAGCATCTATCCAGTCCATTCGGGTGGACGTAATTTTGTCGATTTTTTCATCCCCCAATAAAATATATACCATTTTTGGATCTCAACATCAAGCAGCAGTAATTTGGTCAAATTTGGTCCGATTTCCAAACGGATTGCCTCTTTTATTATTGTGAGGATTATTGTGAGCATTTCCTGGGGGCTTCGGTGAACCAGTGGATATCGCAAACAAGAGTTTTTGGGTTCGAGTTCCGGCATGACCCTCCTGGAAAAACTAGGTTGTGGCGTAGGACTTGAAATCCACCCGCGTTAAAAAAAATTTCTTCCGTGAAGGATGTAGAAATAATAGAAAATAGTGCTTTAGGATGACCCAAAATGGTTGTTATGGCCAGATAATAATAATATGGTTTGGAAAAGCTCAAAATGCTAGGATTTTCTTCCCTATGGAGTTTGGATACGCATTTCCTATTCTTGAAAATTCTGGGGTTTAGCTTTCCAACGGGCGTACAACGTCTGGCCGGGTGCCCTCCTAGACTTTGGACGTAATTTTGTAGATTTTTGGTCCCATTTTGCACCTCAACTTCACATAGCCGTAATTTGGTCAATTTTGTTCCGTTTTTCAAACGGATTACCTCTTTCTCAAGGATTTATCTATTGTAATTGTGAGTATTGGGGCATTGGGTGTATTGGGGCCTCGGTGGTCCAGTGGATAGCGCACTGTCCCCCCAAACAAGAGGTGCGAGGTTCGAGTCCCGCTCATGCCTTAGGCATGACCCCCCTAGAAAAACTAGGTTGTGGCGTAGGATTTGAAATCCGTCCACGTAAAAAAAAAGTTCTTCAGTGAAGGTAACAGAAATAGAGGAAAATAGGGCTTCAGGTTTTGACCCGAAAGGGTTGTTATGGCCATATAATAATATTTGGTAGTATTTCCTTATCCAATTTTACCGACTGCTACTAAAACTGAACCGATTTTTATCAAAATTATGCGAAAATGAAAATCCAATCCTGAAGAATTTGAAATAAAATTTTAATTCACATTTCCCAGACCTGCCCATAGTTGCTTTCTCCCCCGAATGGAAATACAAAATTTATTTCAGTTTTTATATATATTGTTTTTTTTTTGTTTTTTATTTTTTATTTTAGAATTAATAGTTTTAACTCATTTGCTTAAAGTAAACTTTAGCTTTGTTTTGAGGGTGTTGTTTGTTGTGTGTGTTGGGGAGGAATAGGGGGATTACCTATAAATAATATTTGTGTTTTTTTGTTTTTAATATTAATATTATAATTAATATTGTTTGTTGTAAGTGTGTGTGTGTGTTTATGTTTTATGTTTTATGTTTTTACTTTAGTTTTCCAATGGCTCGCTTCGTGTTGAAGGAGCACATTTTGGTAAGGTAATTTTCATCTTGCTTTTCGTAATTATTGCAGGCTTTCTTTAACTTCCTTAACTTCATCATCTTCTTCTTCATCTTCTTCTTCTTCGTCGTATTTCTTTACAAATTTTTACCATAAGTTGACTTTGTTTTTCCTCTTTCTCTTCCTCTTCTGTTTCCTTTTTAATTTTACATCTTAAGATCTAATAAATAAATGTTCCTTTGAAGTAACGCCTAGTTTTAGTTTTAGTTTTAGTTTAAGTTTTTAGTTGTCGGTTTTTTGTTTTTTGTTTTTTGATTATTTTTTAAGTATGCCATGAATTAGTTTTCCTTTCTTTATACTTTATACTTTATATATATATAAATGTATGTATATAATAATTAATTGTTGGTATAATGCAGTCTTTACGGCAAAACAAAAACATAATTATGCTATTTGATTTCTTTCTTGTCTCGATCTGTCTATCTGTATGTCTGTGTGTTCCGTGTGTGTCTCTGTCTGTCTGTGTTTAGTTACATTTTATTTCCCTTTTCTTCATCTTCTTCTTTTAATACATAATAATAAAATATATATATGTGTATACTATATAAATATTTAGGTTTTTTTATTTAATATATATTTTTTGTTTTTTTTTTTAAGTTTATGAAACCAAATACACTTATTTTAGGCTTTTGTTTTTTTTTCTCATTTTTGGTCTGGGGAAAAAGTAAACCATTATTTTGATAGTCAATAAACTTACGCAAGTTTTGGTCATGGAAAATCAAAATTGAGCTCTATTTGGATTTGGCAGCAACAATTTTTTGGAATATTTTTATAAACAAACGTCAGCACAACTCTCTGGCCTTTATATATAGAGTCCCAATAGATCCATTGTCAGAGAAATTCTATTTTGGACTATAAAATTGAGTAAATTTTATAGAGTTGGAAAAAAATGAAAACTCTTATACGTATAAGAGCATAAAAGTTGTCTGCACTTGTAAAAACTCTTATATGTATTAAAACATTTGAACTATAAAAACTTAGAATATTTTAAAGGTGCAAGACTCTCATACTGCACTTGACTTTCGAGTAAAAACTCTTATATTTATCAGAAACTTCTAACTATATAAAATTATTACTGGAAAAACTTTTTGAACTATAAAAAAAATTATTAGTCGAAAATAATTTCTAAAACCGTTGAAGTGAAAAACTCTTATACGTATAAGAGTTGCATAAAAGTTGTATAAGAGATGAGGTCTGCAATAGCCAGAGCTGCCAGCACATTTATTGCTTATATGTATAAGAGCACTAAAAGTGTAATACAACTTTTTTGTTGGTCGAAAAACGTTAAAAATATTAGAAAGCTCTTATAACGGCGGTTGTAAGTTATAAGAGTTGTGTTTATTTTACATAAAAACTATGAGAAAATAATGAAAAGCAAACACTGTATAAGAGAATTACCAGCTGTACTAACGAGGTAATTATTGTTTAAAGGCAATGAATGCTTGAGTAAACTCTTATACAAGTGGCATAAAGACTACATTAAAATATAAGCATAATAGTATAAGACTTGAGAGAGCGAATTCTAAAACTCATAAGAGCAGTATAAGAGTTGTGTTAGCACCAAGTTGAACTTATACGTATAAGAGAGTTGAAAAATAAACTCAAAGACAGACGAAATTATTGTACTTTGAAAAAGAAAGCATTATGGTGGTTCTATGTTAACTAACATTATGTTAGTCAACTGTTAAGACTTAAAACAAATGGTTTACTTTTTCTCCAGGGCACAAATATTTCTTTTTTTTCATAAATTTTTCCTTTTTTTTATCAATTTTTTTTAATATTAAACAAAAAAAGTGTGACCAATTCTCAAAAAATTTGCATTTCATAATTATTAAGCATTTTGTTTTACCAATTTGTTGTTGCTTTTTTAGTAATTATTAAAAGTTTTTAAGCTTTTTTGTATATATATAAATTTTTTTTCATTTTTTTTTTCGTTTGTTATTAAAAATTTAAATTGTTTTTGTTTTTATCGAAGGCAGTTAGAAGTGAATCTCTGAACTTAATTTATTTAACATTTTGCTTCTTCTTCTTGTTGTTGTTGCTAAAAACTATTTGTTGTTGTTGTTATCTACATAAGTGTATTTTAGTTTTTTCGTTTTTCTTTTATTATTATTAAAGTTTAGTTTATAAATATGTTTTGGCTTACGTTTAGTATTCAATTTTTGTTTCTGTTTCTGTTTTTTAGGTTAGTTTTTAGCCTTAAACTTAGTATTTAGCATTGTTCTGCGTCGACTCTTATACCACTCTGCGTCGTCGTCGACTCTTACACAAGCTGCTGGCGCTTTACACATTTCTATTTTGTTCCCTAAAGGCAATTTGTATATATATATTTTGATATATATATATATATAAAGATGTGTGTGTATTTATATGTACATGTTGTGTTTTTTTTTTTTGAACTAAAAAATAAACAAAAATTTGAAAACTGTATACAAATTTCTAGTTAATATCATTAAATTGATATATATTTCGTCTTTATTTTATTGTGATTATGCATAAATTGAACGATATGAACGAATTGCAGATTTCCTTTTTTTCTTTAGTTTTTCTTAAATTTCTTATATTTCTTTCAAATCATTTTAAATAAGTGTGGAAAGTTTAACTTCGATTTGGCCGAAGAATTTATACTCTTTTTTTGAAGTGTCTCCCTATTTCCTGGCTTAACTGCTGCAGGTTAAATTATATGGTGTATATTTAGCATATTTATGGATCGATTACTACCAAAATTGTTGTACTATGAGATAATGCAGATATCTAAGTACCTGCTAAATTTGACTGGAATAGTTTCAGATATATAGAAGTTATGGGCCAAATTGATTTGCACATGATGTAATTGCCCTATGGTGTTGAAATTCGATGTTGTCATAGATACTAAAGTAAGTTTAAGTTTGTCCAATTTCAAAACAATAATCTCAAAAATATAAAAAATATGAGCAAAAGCAACCTTTAGTGCTGTGGCAGGTATATAATATAGTAGGCCGATTCGACCAGTTCCGATAAATGTATAACCTGTGTGCATAAAAAGACTGTGTCCAAAATTTCATTGGGATAACTCAAAGAAGAAGGACGGAGAGACAGACAGATTTCAGTTTACTTTTAGGGATCTTTAGGAACACTTTCCTCTAATTATGTTTTTCCTCGCTAAAAAGAGTATACAAATATTTAGCAAAAGTCATCGCTTAACAGTGAAATGAAATAAATGTTATGTTAACGCCGCTGCTGTTAAATAACATTGGCAGCTAAAAGTTGACTTTTACATTTTGGTTTTCGGTTTTTGTTATTATTTTTCTTTTTCTTTTTCTTTGTACAAAAATTGGAAGCTTTGTTTTTGTTTTTGTTTTCATTTAGAAAGTTTAGTTTATTTTCCTTGGGGGAAGGGGGCGCAAAATGGGGTCTTGATGGAGGGAGGCAAAAAGTTCGATGTTAATGTTATGTTATGTTATGTTAATTTTATGTTATGTTATGTTTAATTATGATTGTACAATTTGCTAATTGATTTCTATTTATGTATTTTTTGTTTTGCTTTGCTTTTGCTTTTGCTTTTGGTTTGCTGACAGAGTTGAACAGCAACGTTAGCTGTTAACTAACAGCAGCTGTTAGGATTATGAAATTTTACATTGTTTTTTGTTTTTGTTTTCTTTCTTTTAGCTTAAGATATACCAATATTTTGTTGTTTTTTCTAAGGCGCAGAGGTTTTAAGACTTTTGTGGAATTTGTGTGGAAATTAGTTAAATTTTCTTTTTTGATGAAAATGCAATTTTTCCCTCTCTTTCTATCTTTCTCTCTTAGGTAAAGCTCGCTCTGTGAACACTCTTATTAACATGCTGTTAACTCTAGCAGCTGTTGTCTCCTGTGCATGTATTTGTGTCTGTATGTGTGTGTGTGTGTGTGTGTGCGTGTGTCTATGTATGTGTGTGTGTTTTTGCTCCATGTTTCATTCCAAATGTCTCCGTTCTGTTTATTTAGGCAGGTTTCATTTTATTTGAACTTTTCAAGCAACTTGTTTCATTCCATTTCGTTTTGTTGCTCATAAACTTTTCAAGCAATATAGCATGTTTCATTCCATTTTGTTTCTTTCATTAATTTTGTCACCAATTTCAAACGAATTGCAGTGAAACTTAAGTTACAAACACGTTCCAATTCCGCTTGTTTCACTGCCGACAGCTACAGCAAAAGTATATTTCATGCCATCATTTCACATATTCCATGACAATTTGTTGCAGAATGTGTTTCATTCCATTTAGTTTTATTTTCTTTTAAGTAAATTGTCAACATGTTTCATTTATATTTTATTGCTGTTTGCCCAAAGCTGGGGCAGAAGGCGTATTTCATTCCATTCTGTTCTCATTATGGAACTGCCTAAGCGAAAAATATGTTTCATTACAGTTTGTTTTTGCTCTTAAATAAATTGACATGTTTCATGCCATTTTGGTTCTGTTTAAGCATGCACCAAGGCGTTGTCGCGCCTTTGAAACTGTGGCGGAAGGCGTGTTTCATTCCATTCTGTTGTCATTGTGGAACTGCGGAAGCAGTCATGGTAAGGTTGTTTCATTCTTTCCCATTCCATTTTGGTGCTCTTTTGAACTGTTTCATGCCATTTCGTTTCTTGAATGAAAATTACAACAACCAGCACATTTCATGCCATTGTGTTGCTGTTAACCCAAGCACGTTTCGCTGTTAACAGTTTAACAGTCTGCTTGTGTGTTACTGTTAAGGCTGTTAACAGCAGGCTGCTGTGTTACTGTTACTAACAACTTTAACAGCAAGACTGATTTCAAAACCAATTGTTTTTCTCTTGTTCCAAATTCCACTTTGTTTCTTTAATTTAAATGAATTAATCGTGATTACGTTTGAGTTTTTCAGAGACTTTCGGCTATATTTATCGATTTTTTTTAATCAATTTTTCACTGCTTCTCAATTTGCTTTTATTGCTTAAGATTTTTAATGTTTTTCGTTTTTCTTTTTGTTTAAATTCTATATGTATGTGTGTGTGTGTTTTAAATATTATTATTAAATATGATTTTTCTTTCATTTCATTTTAACAACACAGGAACAAGTTTCTTTTCTTTTCTTAAATATTAAAAATAAACAAAAAAAAATGTTTAAACTTTTCAATTAATTTGATGAATTTGTTGTTGTTTTTCCCTTTCTTTCGTAGGCAATGTATAAAGTATAATTTGTTGTTGTAATTGGTTTCAGTGTGACCAGATACAAGTGTTGTTTACATATATAAAACTATGTTTATTCTGCTTTTGTTTATGTTTTTGTTTAATGTTTATGAATTCACTTAAAAATATCGAAAAAAAAAGAATAATAATATTACAATTTATATATATGCATAGATTTATCGATAACTTGGCTAAAAGATAAAAATTAAACGACTGCTGCGTAGAACACTTTTATTATTATCAATGAGAAATTAGTTTAATAAAATATATAAAAAAAAAAGAATAATAATGCAATAATTTTTGTTTTTTCTTTGTTTAATTGTTTAATGTGAATGGATTTGTTTTTGTTTTTGTTGGGATTCGCTACGCGCGGCGCTGCGTTGCGGCGTCGCACAACAGCGGGGAGAATGTGACGCGCAATTACATTGGCTAAATAAAAGTGTTAACAGCGATTTTACAGTAAACGTAAATGTTAAATGTAAATGTAAACATGTATATGTTAAATGTAAATGTAAATGTAAATGTAATGTTATATGCCATATAGTATATAGTGTAGTAACAGTATTTTTGTTTAGGCGGTGGTTTGCTCACACATGTATAAGACATATGTATAAGAGTGTTTATGTATAAGAGTGTTTATATATGCGTTTGTGTGCTTGTGTATCTTTGAGAGCGTTTCAGTTCCAGCCAGTTCCGAAATGAGTAGAATTGAAACGCTGGTTGTTTTTTGCTGCAGTTGTTGTTGCTGTTGTTGTTGGTTCCTGTTGCTGTTATTGGTGTTGTTGTTGTAGTTGTAGTTGTTGCTGTTATTGAGGGTTTACATACGTATGTAAAACGATAAATATTTATTCATACGTATTTAAACACTTATTTAGACTACAAAATTATGGTAAATTATCGCTATACCATTTCAACTGCTTCTTCAGCAGCTCTTCAGCTCCTCTTCAGCTGTTCATTCTGCCTCTTCCTCTTCCTTGTTTGCTGTTATCGATATCGAAATCAAATTATCGATTGCTCTGCTTGCAGTTTCTTTCGTATCCAAACCACAAACATTGCCATATCTAAACGTAATCTGTAAAAGACACAGAGAGAGAGAGAGAGAGAAAACAATCAGTTAAGAGTTTATTTACATGTTATTTACATAGACAATCTATGTTAACATTCTGTGTTAAATATGTATTAATCAAACTCTTATACATTGATTTGAAGCGCAACATAATGGGTATAAGAGTCATGGTGAATATACTAAAAACTGTTATTTTATAAGCCCGGGAGTTACTCTTATACTAGAAAAATGTATTGTATACATATAGCGTATATAAAATATATATATAAAATGTTCTAGGTATGAACTTATACGTATAAGAACAAAACAAATATCAGTTAGTATACAAAAAATCAAGTGTAAAAGAGCAATGTGGTAGCACAACAGTTGTAGCTAATGACAAATAATCTCAAACGTATAAGAGCATGAACCTATGCTTATACTGACATTAGCTGGCATATAAGATGCTTTACAAGCTCTTATACGTATGAAAATATAATATAAAAATAGCAAGAAGTAAACATATTCCATTGTGTAGAAGAGAGCAATATGGGGGCATATTATTTGTAACTAGTGACAATAAATCTCTTATACGTATAAGAGCGTAAACCAATGTATGTTAAAGTGCGATGCTGGGCAAAAAAAAAACACCTCTTTTGAGCTAGTATAAGAGTATACAAGTTGGTGCAGAGCAAACAGTGCTCACTAGTGTATAAGAGCAGTAATGATATGTATGCATACTTAAAATTGTAACAGCTTTAACTGTTTAGAAATAATTCTCTTATATGCATGGATGGCAATGAAAATATGTTATTGTAAACTTTGAAGAAACACAAAACGAAACCGTAGAGACTAGTAGAAAATAGTATAAGGGTGCTTATGAGATTTAATATAGAACTTTGAGGAATAGTTTGCGTATAAGAGCACTGGGTAAGCTAAAATGTAGCTAGATTTGACAATTGTGAGATAACTCTTAGAAGTATAAAAACATTTGATGCAAAATTATATAATTATTGCATAATTTTTAGAAAGCTGGAATAGGGAGACTGTATAAGACTTCAGAGAAAAGTGTGTATAAGATTTTTAGGAGTATCTCTCGTTAAAGAACAGTTTACATTTGCGTAAAAGAGCTGTGGGTAAGCTTAAGTTGTAGCTAGAGTTCAGAGATATCTCTTATACGTATAAGAGCTTGGCACAAAAAAGTAAATTCAAGTGCTTAGTAACAGTTGCAAGGCACGTAGAACTAATATTGCTGCCTGTGGTTGTATAAGAGTGTGTATTAGAGTTAGTATAAGACCTAGTATAAGACTTAGTATAAGACTTAGTATGAGAGCTAATATTAGATAACTATGGTAAATTCCAGTGTACTCACCCTTAAGTGTATATATTTGGTTCTTCTTTTGTGTGTTTTGTTTTTATTTTATAGAAAATATTTGATTTGGATTGATTTTTGAGTTTGTTTTTGTTTGCTTTTGCTTGCTTTGCCGTTTTGCTGTTGTATGAAGTGTATAAGTGACGCGTATAAGTGTTTTTGGCTGTGACCGTGCACATTCTTCTGACGTTTGCAAGTTTTACGTTATGTTAAACTTATGTTAAATGCGTTAAAGAGCACATTTCAAGAACAGCGCACATATCACTTCCAGTCTGTCACTCTGCCACTCTTCTACTCTCCTCATTTTGTTTTGTTTTGTTTCTCTTATTTGCTATTTCTTCTCCCTCTTCTCTGCTGTTCCGTTTCTAACCTTACTTTTTCTTTTGTTTTTGTTTTTTTTTTATAAATTTGGCATAGGCAACTTTAGTTTCAACAAATTCAACACTCGCTCCACGCGCTCCGCTCAACAGACCAGCTACGGCGGCTGCGGTCCTCAGAAGGCCATGTCCATGTCGTCGCCGTCGTCCTCCTCGATCAGGTCCTGGAAGTCCGATGGCGAGAACGACTGGCGGCGTCCAAAGGCGGCGGTGGCGGCAGCGGCAACTGTTGTTGTTGCTGTTGTCGTGGTCAATGAGGCTGCCGCAGCCGCCGCGTTGCGGGCGCGGGAACTGCTCTGCTTGAGCACCACGTCGACGGGCAGCAGGGGCTTGCTGTTGTTGTTGAGGCGCAGCCTGTTGTTGAGTGCAGAGCTGCTGGAATTGACATAGGCTGGTGTGGCGGAGGTGCCGACGATGCTGGAGCCGACGCTACGTGTTGTGGCACCGGCACCGGCACCGGCGGTGGTGCCCGTCGCGCCGGGATCATTGTAACGCGGACGTTTGTTCTGCAACTTGGAGGCCCAGCATTCGGTGGCACGGCGACGGGCATTGGCGCAGATGCTGTCGCCGGTGGAGCTGGAGCTGGAGCTGTTGTTGGTGCCGGAGTCCCCGCCGGTGAAGGGTATATGGCGGCGTTCGGTTTGGGTCTGTTCCTGCATCTGGTGATACTGTTTGTACTGTTCCAAGCGGCGCATGCTATAGATTTGGGATGTCGTAATACCCGGTGGGCCGGCATTTGGCGGGCGGGTGGCGTTGGTATGGGCAGCGGTGGTATTGACAAACAGATCATCGCTGGCGACCAATTTGGCTTCCGAAACTAGCTGTTCCTCCAACTCGCTGGGATCCTCCCCAGCCTGAGCGCGTTGCTTTTGCCGCAGATGCTGTAACTCCTCCGGGGAGCGCTGCTTTCGGAACTCATGCACCAAAGGATAAATATGCTGTATGGCAGATTCCACGTCATTTACGCTGGCGGCTAAAGAATTATGATTATAGATTATTGCATTGCTCGAGAGGATTGAGGGAGAGGTTAAGGCGTACCTGTAACCGTTATGCTGCCCGTGGAGAAGATCTTGAGTGTGGCCTTTGGATCGCGCATTTTGTACGTAACACCGGGATGCAGCTCGGGCTCATAGCTGGCATTATCGCGATGACGCTCCGAGAAATTGACTATTTTAATGGCCCAGGGCATGCTGCAGGTGCCCAACACGTTGACAATGCGAAAGTTTTGAAAATGTGTGGGGAATCCGAGCTTGCTAAGGCAACGGGCATAACGACGGGCAGCAATTTTGGCCTGGAAAAGATAGGCGAGGTATTAGAAGAGATTTTGCAGGAACTGTTGTCGAAGGAGAGAAAGGTATAACAAGAAACAGAGTAAAAGGAGAAGCAGAAAACATTAGGAGGAGTAGGAGTGGGACAATCATATGAATAAGTCGGAGGAGATCAATTGGAATGTAGAAGGAACTGGAACCGCTGAAGAGCAGAAAGTAGTAACAGGAGAAGGAGTATTATCAGCAGAAGTAAAGAATAGGTTTCTGGAGGAGCAGCAGAACAAGAGCAGGAAGAGTAAAAGGAGCATGTGCATAAGCAAGAGTTTAAACATCAAAAAGAGGCGTAGGATTTGACGATGAAGAAGGAACTCGTGGAACAGGGAGAGACGGCGGAAGATGCAGTACAAAGTAAAAAACATCCAAAAGCATCAGGAGAATGAGCAGGAGTAAATGCATCATAAGGAGGAACAGGAAGTGATAGAGGATTAGGATAAGCCGCAGGCATGAGAGGAATAAGAAGTTATTGGTGTGAAAAAGATAGGATGTATAGATGAATTGAATGTACAGGATGAGAAGATGAAGACATAGCTAGTGAAACAGTGAGAAATGAAGGAACAAACACAAGAGATGGAAGGCAAGACAAGTAAGAGCAGCAGTAGAAGTAGCGGGAGGAAAGGCAGGAAGAGATGAAGCAGGAAGAGATGAAGCAGGAAGAGATGAAGTAGGAAGAGGAGAAGCAGAATTAGGGCACTATAAGATGAAGAAAAATATGGAGCAAGAGGAAAGGCAGGAAGAGATAAGAGCATAATGAGGTGAAGAAACATGGAGCAGCAGCAAAGTCAAGATGATGAGTAGCAGAAAGAAGAGAGGCTGGACTAAGAGAAGGAAGAAATTGTGCATAACAAGATGAAGGAAAAGACGGAACAGGGAGAGAAGAAGCAGCAAAAGGAGAAGCAGGCAGAGCTAAGGTACCTATGACAAGGTAGGGGAGATATGGCAGCCATAGGACGGTAACGAGTAGGAGTTTAAAGCCCACAAGACATACCTGCACCTCGGAGGTGGCGCCTGTGCAAGTGATTCTGCCCGATGACCAAATGGAGGCGGTGGTGTAGGGACGACGGAGCTTCATGGTGACCATGCCGTTCTCGCGACGATACTCCACATTGGAACCGTTGAGGGCGATCTCGCGCAGTTTGAGATGGCAGCGCACGCTGAAGGAGCAGACGACGTTGTTGATCACAATGTCCAGTTCGGGTTCGGCATCTGGATCAGCGGGTTTGGAGGCAATAGGATTCTCGTCGCTCAACAAGGCCAAGGGCTCCTGTTGTTGTTGCTGTTGTTGGTGCTGCGAGTCCTCGTCCTTGAGCTCAATGATGTCCGCCTCGTTGGAGTGATCATTGTGCTGGGCAGCAACTGGCTGCTGCTGTTGTTGTTGTTGGAGTAGGTGTTGCTGCTGTAGCAGCTGTTGCTGTTGTTGGAGCTGTTGCTGTTGTTGTTGCTGTTGCTGTTGTAATTTTAGTTGTTGCTGCAGTTGCAGTTGTTGCTGTTTGCTGAGCAACACCCTGTTGCCATTAGGAACTACTGTGGTTGTTGTGGCCGCTGTGCCAGCTA
The DNA here is from genome assembly GCA_037040045.1 of Phorticella flavipennis. NCBI lineage: Eukaryota > Metazoa > Arthropoda > Insecta > Diptera > Drosophilidae > Phorticella > Phorticella flavipennis. The sequence goes on along the minus strand of JBANCY010000273.1, from coordinate 17,702 downwards.
CTGTCGTCGCTGTTAACAGCTTGCCGCTGTTGTTGTTATTGTTGTTGTTGTTGTTGGTGAAGATGGTCAGTGGTTTGCTGCCATTGACCAACACCATGGTATCGCCATTGATCAGCTTACGTTGCCCAACACTGGCCGCATTCAGCTGCTGCACCGGCTGCAACTTGCCGAACTGTGAAAAGTACCGAACGGTGCCCACCGTCGTGCTGCTCGTGGAAGCAGCTGTTGCTCCAATGTTACCGCCAGCGCCGGCACCAATGAGGTTGCCACTTGTGTTCAATTTGCCGGTGGCGGCGGTCACAACACCCACCGCTGTGCCGGCGGCGTTGGTCACACCGATGCCCGTTGCCGAGGCGGCTGTTTGACGCGCGAGATGGAAGCTCGAGGCGGGCGTCAGGTAGACCCGCTGGGCATTGGTCAGTACGGTGCCGGCGACCACATTGCCGCCGCTATTTGCCGCCTTGAGGCCGCCGTTCAAACTGGCCGATGGTATGCTAACCATGTTGTTTTGCATGAGGCTCTAATGGAAACAAGAAGGCCGCTGCCGTTGCTACTGCTGCTGCTGCTGCTCCTGTTTTTGCCTTTACGTATTGCTTTTCTTCAAAAATATGATTATTTTTATATATTTCTATATCCTTAATCTTTTAAATAGTTTAGATTTTGTTTGGTTTTTAAAACTATGTTTGTTGTTGTCACACGCTCGGTTCGGGCAACAGTAAAAATGCAGTGCTAATGCACGGGCTTTTATATGTATTACTGTTCCTGCAGGGATTGCATGGCCAGTGACTTGCTGTTGTTGTTGTTGTTGTTGCAGCTGTCAGCTGACAGGGCACTAATAACAGCCGCTATGTTATTTAACAGCGTTGCGTACAGCTGTTTTTGATAGTTTTATGTGCAGCGCCTGTTACTGTTAATGCGCTGTTAACCGCTTCCTGTTCCTTGTGCGTGTGTGAGAGCTGTTCTTGTCTTTCTTCTTTTTAGTTTACTTTTAGAGCACTTTAGTAATGTGTTGGCTTTTGTTGTTGTTGTATATAGATATATAAGGCTATAAGTGATTTTTTTGTTGTTGTTGTTGTGGCTCTGTTTCGAAAACAACAAATACTTTTATGATTTTGGATATTGTGTTTATGTTGCGTGTTGCTGTTATTTTTATTATTATTATTATTGTTTATATTATTATAATTATTATTATTATTTCTAGTCTTCCGTTCTTTCTCCTTTTTGTTGTTATAAATTTAAATTGGATGTTATTTTGTTTTTGTTTTTGTTGTTGTTCCTTTTTAACAGTCTGCAAATACAGTAAAAAAAAACAAAATATATTAACATAAATATATTGTTTACTAAATAAATAGTAAAAAAATGCAGCAATAAACAATACACACAACACACACTTCCACCGAATTTGGCAGGAAACTGCAAATTAACATTAACAGATTGTTATCGCAGATCCCCGCCGTAATCGCTATCGATAGACAAGCAATGCTCAAGTGCAACAATGCTGCACTGTTAATTAACAGCACATAGGATCGCTTAACAGGCAAGAGCGAGAGAGCGGCAGCGCCAAAGAGAGTGAGCGAGTGAGAGCGTGCGCGCATCTGCAGCCACAGCTGATTTAACCTTAACCCAGTTGTGCAGTGCACTGTTGTTGTTCGCCTGGGGTGGCGGTGGCGGCTGCTGCTGGGCAAATGTTAAATGCAGCTGTTGCTGTTAATGTATATGTTAGAAGCAAGGCGTCAGATTTGCTGTTGGTGTTTTGCCGGTGTTAGTTTTGGGTCAAGGACGGCGTGCGAAAAGTAGCACAACGGCAACCAAAACGTAATGCCTTCTCAATTGAGCACAACGTCGAGTCGCCACGCCCCCTTCCCGCACACCACCACCCCTGCCATAAACGCAGCAACAGCTGCAGTTTTTCGTTTCGTCATTTTTTAGCATCCAAAATCAAATGCACTTACGCATGTGTGTGTGTGTGTGTGTGTGTGTGTGTTTGCAGGTGGCGAGGGTTGCCTTTAGCGTAGTTGAAGTGAGAGCAAAACAGGCTATAACCCATTAATCAATTGTTTGAAATGAAATTCGGCAAAATACTAAGATAATGGTATAAAGAAACTCCTGTTGAAGTTTCTGAATATTTAATTAACAAAGTAAATCTTAAATATTCAACCATTTCTAACCTTAAATTCCTTTCGAATTCCTAACCTATTTCCGCATATACTTTTTTGGGGTCTCTGTGACACTTTAATTAACAAAACAATCACGAGCTCATACTAACCAGAGGACTGTGAAAATTTGATCTCCGAAAAATTTTGAACAATGGACATAATATAGTTTGTATAGCTCCTCTCAGCAAAACTAGGTTGTGGCGTTGGATATCAAATTTATTCACGAAAAAAAAGTTCTTCAGTTAAGGAAGGAGAAGCTATCGGGTTGTTATGGCCATATTATAATATAATAATAGTTCCTAAACATTTTGGCGGGACTTTCGAGGGCTTTCTTTAAAGTACAGTCGTACTGCCCTATAATGAATCTTGACGGGACCAGAAAATCACTTTATTATATAGAAATTATCCATACATTTATTTAAATCGGAACGAAAAAGTTGTAAGTTTGAAATCATCTCATAATAGGGAGAGCTAAATTCTATAGAAGTTCCCTATAGAGAAGTTCGACTGTATTACCAACTTTTGCACAATGTAATAAAAATATTTGCTTTGAAAAGCTTACAATAACACGCATGCTGACGTACTTTAGTGGCAACCCTCGCTCACACACACGCGCGCACAACACATGAGCAAACACGTGCGGGGAGCAAGCAATTGTGCTATTTTTGGAACGGGGCTGGGCGGCGGCAGGTGGGCGGATCGGCCGGACGGGTGGGTCTATAAGGGGCCGGGCGCAGGAGGCAAAGTGCAAATCAAAAATTGTTATTGTTAAATTAGCGTAAATTGTAAAATGCAAACGTGCAACACATACACAGTATAGTATATAGTATATATGTATTGGTGCTTTGCCTATGTAAATGTTAATTCAATAATTAAGACAAACGTTGGCAAAGCACGCAAATTATTGTTAATTATTAATTATTTATTTTTATTGCGGCAGCGGCGGGGGCGGCGGCGGGGTTCGTGTCTCTGCCGCGTGCTCAGCGGAGCAGCGCAATCAGCTGTGACCGCAGTCGCAGCGCAGCCCCAACAAACTACCAAAAGGGCCACGCACAGCGCCAGAGCGAGAGAGATGGCGAGAGTAAAAGAGTGGAACGAGTGAAAGTGAAATATGCACTGTTGTTGTTGTTGTTGTGGTTGTGACCTAATAACAGACAGACAGACATATATATATATATATATATATATATATAAATGAATCAGCTGTTTTGTATTTCCCATCTTCTTTCTTTTTTTCATCAAGCAAGAAAATTGAGAACATTTTCATAGAAATTGATTTACATATTTATCAAATTAGTTGTTCAATTAGTGCAACAGGCTGCTATACATAAAGCTATATATAGACTTTTACAGCAGTGTTGCCAATTATGATTTATAGTTTAGCCATAAATCTAGCTTTTTTTAGATTAGAATATAATTAAAATGAGGAACGCCGCCAAAGCAATTCCCTTAACATTTCTTTAATAGTTATGTTAATAACATCATTTGAAAATGTTAATAACACAGCAAAGCCTCACTCAACAGTGTTGCCACTTTTTTTGTAACGATATAACTTTGTAATGAACAAAATGATATCTGTTGAGATAGATTGATAATATTAACATAAGAAATGGATAAAACCTTTGCAAATCATATCAATATTTTCTTTACATAAAATTTCAATGTTAATAACATAAAATATCGGCGTTACGCGGCAGCACTGTTGGCATCTATGATGATTTTTATATGGAATTTCTCTAAATAAAATTAGCTTAAGAAACGGCGAGAAAATACTACACTATATATTAAAATTAGGGGCCTCGGTGGTCCAGTGGATAGAGCACAGTCCCGCCAAACCAGAGGTGCGAGGCTCGAGTCCCGCTGATGCCTTTAGGCATGACCCTCCTAGAAAAACTAGGTTGTGGGCGTAGGATTTGAAATCCACCCACATAAAAATGTTCTTCAGTGAAGGAAGCAGAAATAGAGGAAAAATAGGGCTTCAGGCTTTGACCCGAAAGGGTTGTTATGGCCATATAATAATAATAATATATTAAAATTAATATTTCCTTTACATAAAATTTCCATGTTAATAATATAAAATAGCAAGCGTTGCCAGTTATGCTAATTTTTATTTTGCCTATGCTATAAAAATATAGAGATTTTTTATTAGTTAAAATGATATAAGATGAGATAAGATGAATTCTAGCATACGAAACGTTGGGGAAAAGGTTTGCACTTGCTGACTTTAACATTTCTTTTACATATAGCCTCTATGTTAATAAAAGTAAATAATGTGCCTTGTTGCCAATTATGTTAGATTTTTTTGTATCTTCATATAAATCGATAGCTTAAATTATATTAAATTAGTTGGGTTGAAGATATAAACATAAGAAACGGCAGAAACGCTTAAAATTCTTTTTGATGTTAATAATATAAAATGCCAAGCGTTGCCAATTATGTTACATATTTGCCTAAGCAGCAGTGTTGCCAATGTAATGAAATGCTATTAACATAGACGGACTATGTTAAGCCCTGATGTTTGCAGAGCGCCTGATAGAGCTGCCAACTTAAGTAGATTTTCATATAAGTTTGACAAATCAGCTTCTGCCATAAAGAAACTCCGCCTAAATATGAAAAGATAAAACATTGAAAGCTGTTGTTATCGATAAATAGGCATGCTAAAACAACATATATTTTAAGACTAATTTTAAGCGACATTTTAGCATTTTCAAGTGTTTTCAATCTAACAACTTGCACTTTTTGCACATTCGCCAACACTGTTAATTGGTAATTATACTGCACGGGGGGCAGAGGCAAAGAGTAAAAAAATAAAACAAAAAAGAGGAAGCAATAAAAATAAAACTTAAAAACTTAACGACAAATGCAAGTGTGTGTGTGTGTGTGTGTGCTCATTGCTTGAATTTCAATAAAAACAATACAAATATGTGAGACAAAAGGGAAAATAAGAAGAGAATAATGCATATATATTTATATTTATTTATTTATTTATTGACTAGACAAACAATTTGAAATATGCACAGCAAAGCAACAGCAGACCGCAGATCGGGCACATTCAAACGAAATCGAAATTTGAATTATTTGAGCAAACACAGTGGCAACACTGGCAGCTGCACACATGCCACATTTTGGTTAAACACTTGAAATTTGCATATTTTTAATACTTTCTCGTCATAAAAGGTAATAAAGAATATGCCAAATGAATAACGATAAATGAATTTATAATAGATTTGTGTTTAGAAACTTATCGAACGTGACACGTTCACGTGACACGAAATGCAATTGCGATTTCAAGCATATCAATAGTATTCAGTTATCGATTTTGTTATCGATTTTTATGTCTAGGAAAAAGGACAAACACAAGTTTGAGAAACGATTTAATAGTCCTGTACAAATATGTAGTTTTAAACGGTTTTGAATTTCGATAAATATTGGTTATATTTTACATTTTTTAGGACTTAAGGCAGAAATATTAAGTTAAAATTTAGGGAGTAGAATTTGCATTACCCAGTGTAACACTTCGTAGTCTCGCTCTCTCTCTCTCTATCTGTAGTAAATTTCGACCGATATATCTCTATTTTATCAATTATTGATGAAAAACATTGTTATTATCCTATGTTTGGATTTCGACAAATATCGGACATTGATGTTGAGCTTTTTTGTTTATGACCTCTGTCAACATCGATGTTTTCCAGCATCGATCATTTCTAATACGCATCTATATAGATTATAATCAGTGGGTTTATCGATGTTTCTACATCAAAGCCGTCTTAGGCAAAATCAACTTTCCGATACAATAACAATAGAAGGTAGAAGAATAATACGAATACATATAGAAAATAATCGATAATTTAACGATATGCCCTAAGCCCAATTCAACATTTCGAAGAACAAGCAACATTTTGGGCACATTTTTTCGCATGATATAAAAGTTGTATTACAGTTCCTTGAGATATTATAGATAATCAAGGCAACTTTCGATCTCGCCCGCTTGGCTTTCTTATAAATGAGACAAAACCCGCAGAGAACAGAAAAATGCGAAAATTTTTAATTGAACGCCAAAGGCGTAAAAACGAAAGCGCACGGGAACGACCCCTAGAAAAGTATGTACCACATCGCACAATATCTATGTACGATGAGGGACGAGGGACAGGGTAAGACGGTCGACGGACGACGGACGATGAATATAATGTACGAGGCGACGTCAGGTTCATTAACCTAAAAAGTGAAACAAGTGAAAAACGCTCAAGTCTCCCCCCGGGGTTCGACGACTATGACACACACACCTGATTAAAGCGCATGTGAAAGAGAAAGATAGATAGATAGAGAGATGGAGAGTTGTAGAGAGAAGAGAGTGTGGGAACGCTGCGAGTGAGTGAATGGGACGGGTGGAGACGGAATTATGACGGCGACAGGAGACATCATTATGATTATCATCCGAAACTGTAGTATAATATGATGTGCTTAGGGAATGACACATTTGCGATTGTGCGAAGATTGTGAATTTTATGTGTATTTGATTGAAAACAAAGGGGAAAGTTCTGGAATTCTTTGTGGAACTGCGAAAGTTTTCAAATCGCAAGAGAAGTTGCAATAAAATTAACATAGGTTCGAATTTAAATTTAACTGGCAGAAAGTGAGTCGTATAGTTTCGAACATGTTCGCTGCGTAAAGAAAGAATAACTGCTGGGAATCGGTTGGGTTCGTTAGGATAATATACTTGGATATAGCGTGGCGAAACGGTTCGAAGCTAGGAAAATGTTCTAAACAACTAGCATTCGATCGGTTGGGTTTGATTAAAAAATTGTTGATCAAAGTCAAAGTTTAAATCGGTTATATACGATTAGAAAAATAGTTCCAGACAGTTTTCAGCCGGTTCAGTTAATTTGGGTTCGGTACATTCAGTAACATTGTTGGTCAAAAGCACTTGAAAAATTTCGAACCGCTTCAATTTATTGTATTGGCTTTCAATCGGATCGGCACAATTTGAAAAACTGCCGGATAGAATTTGAAATCGGTGCGTATATTAGAATACTAACTAAATATAAAACTTCGTATTGGTTTAATCAATCTAGTTTACCGTTTCGAAGGGATTCAAATTGATCCTAGAAAATTAGAATGGAAATATCAAACGGTTTGATTGAATCAAACTTATACAAAATTTCAAATTTTTTTCTAAATATTTTTTAAATTTCCAGAAAAAACTAGGCCAAACACTATTTTCTTTCGCTTAGAAATCGGTTTTGTCTTCACAAAGTTATCGAAGTCTGATAATTTGAGAGGAAGGCGCGGCGGAGGCGGTGGCAGAAAAATATATTATCCAATTCCCGGAAATAATTGGCTTTGCTAACAAAGTTTTATTATTGCTTCCAAGATTTGCGGCCCTCAAACAGAGATATATGTATATATATATATGTATATCGACAAGACACACACGCCCATTTCGGTTGCGGATTAGCACTTTGAGCTTTATGCAGAAATCGATTTGGGGGGACGACGCCGGGTCTATTTGGCAGCAGCGACATTTGCTATATGTATATATAGATGATATATAGCTATATATCTGGGGTGTTCGGCAAGTGTATCGATATATCTGTGTGTGTGTGTGTTGCCAGAGCTAGAAAACAGTTGTCATTTGGCCTTGAACCTGAATTTCGAAGTTCAGCTGCGTTTTTTGTGTTTTTTTTTATTTTATTTTAATTTTTTGGTTTTTTTTTGTTTTTCGTTTCATTTTGTGAGCGATTTGCTTTGCCTTTTGTGGGTAGTCTGTGGTTATAAAGCATGCAGATATAGTATAGATATAGATATATATATATATATATATACAGATATCGTCGAGGTGGTTGACTGACATTTTGCATTGAATGCAATTTAGAAATTTCGGTTAAAACTTTAGTTTTCGGGTTTTGACTATTGAAAAACGCTTGAAAACTTAACTTTAAGCTTTGCGAACATCGTATTAACAAATAGATATCATTTTGACCTACAACTAATATTAGAATTTCTTCATATTTACCAGGTTTTTCAGGCTATTGCATTCAAATTGTGCATTTCCTTTAGATTATATATTATAAATCGTTCCACGAATTTTCCAAAGTTATGCATCATTCACAAATCTATTATCATCTGGCCATAACAACCCTATAGGGTCACAGCCTGAAGCACTATGTGTCTTTATTAATGCTTCCTTCACTGAAGCACTTTGCGCTATCTACTGGTCCACCGAGGCCTTTCTACTCTTCTATACAAATTTCTGGATGAACGTTGCTCTCGAATGTTTGCTAAGTTGCAGGTTCGAATCACCGCATCACATTGTTTTATATACTTTAATTGCATTTAAATTTAACACATTCCTTATTATCTATCATCCCACAAAATTTCAAAAGGGTTCATTCATAAACACCGAAGCTATGCGTATTTTACAAGTCAGTGAATATCGTTATATTCTTACTTCAAACTCCAAAAAATATCAAAATTTTGTTTTTTGAATAAAATTTGAATGTAAAACGAATTGAAATCGAAAATCATGAACAAAATGGTATAACAATTTAAAATCGGTGCAGTTTTGACGAAGTTATCAAAATTTGAAATTTTTCCCCATCCGACATCATTCACTTTACATCATAAAATTTTACTCAATTTTGGATCGATTTTTGCGTGAAAAATGAAACTCATTCGCCGAAGTTTTAAAATAGTTTTTTATGCTAATTTTCATGCCAGAAATGGAAAAAACTTGAAATTTTGAGTTTTTATTTTTCAAAATTTTTTCGAAACACAGGGGGGACCCTTACCTCAAATTTCAAAAAATTTCGAAAAAATTTTTTTTCACAAAATGAATTAAATTTGAATGTAATACGAATTGGAATCGAAAATCATGAATATAATGGTATAATAGGTTAAAATCGGGGATATTTTGACCAAGTTATGAACAATACAAAAATATGCCCCCATAGAACATATTTCACATACATGTTAAAATTTTACTCGGTTTCAAACTCCAAAAACTATCAAAATTTAATGTCGATTGCTCTATTAATGTCGATAAATCTATAAAACTCGGTTGACCGATTGATGCTTGATACATACAATTCAACGAAACCATTATACCCCATTTCCCATTTTTCAAATGGCACCAGGGTATAAAAAGGAAACGATTATTATCGATATTTATTGCCCATCGAAAAACAAGCTCTTTAGCTACAATAATTGCTAAGCTATCGATTTTATTATATTACGAATTTTCGGGAAAAAAACATGTATCAGCAGCAGAAAAGGAAAAATTCAAATTACATACTTTATAAGGGGGAATTACCGAACTATTTCATCTGGCGGGACAATGACGCATACGGGCAGAACGGCGGACACAGCGGTAGTACCGGGAAGGGGCGTTGCTCAACATGAGAAGAGGAAGAAGATGAAGAGTGAGTCATAACAATGTTATGTTATTAACATAATGCTGTTATGTAGCACACACACACATGTTTCTAGCACGTTTCCGTTCCATATTTCTAGATTCTAGAAATTTGAGTCCAAAGCAAAACGGAGATTACGAACGACAACAACAATGGGAAGAAGAAGAGCAACAAAAGGAGCAGGAAGAGAGAGAGAGATAGATAGAGAGAAAGAGTGAGACAGACAGGCAGGTCGTGTGTATTTGACACATGACGAAACGGTTATTGTTGTTGTTATTGTTGTCTAACCCTCAGCTGCTGACGCCGCCGCTCCGTCCCATCGCTGATCTCTCACTCACAGAGCTAAGCTTGCTCTCACTTTGGCCTTGCTTCTGCATTCTTTCCGCTCGGCAGCGTTGCCCAATCGGTTTTTTCCCGTCAAATCTAGCTTTCTTTTAAAGTGAAAAATCTAGCTTTTTTAATTTTAGCTTTTTTTTTAATATTTTTTTTAATTTGTAGCTTTTGATTTTTAGCTTATTTTATTTTTATAAGCCTTTTTCTGATTATTTTTTGTTTGAAATTCATCCACTTAAAAAAACCTGAAAGCGAAATGCAAATGGTGCTTCAGGCTGTGAGTCAAAGCTTGAAGCACAATTTTCTTTTATTTCTGCTTTCTTCACTGAAGAACCTTTTACATGGGTGAATTCCAAATCCTACCCAACAACCTAGTTTTTCTAGCAGTTTCATGCCTATTGACATGAGCGGGACTCGAACCTGCACCTCTTGTTTGGGGGAACTGAGGCCCCAACCCGATAGGGTTATTATGGCATAAAATCATAGATTAAGGTAGATATATATAGGATTCAAAGTGAATTTAGCTTAAAATGTATTCATTAATCTGAGAAAAGTTGTTCCTTATCTTTATAGAAAGGTATTGCTGTACCAATAATTCTTTTCGCCTTTGTACATTAAAAAATAGGTATTTTGTCTCGTCATATATATTTATATTGGTTTTTAATCTGTTATATTATCATAAACTATTGTTTTAAATTTGTTTATATTGCTTTAATCTTCTATATTGTTATTAATTTTTAAATATTGTTTCTTAGTAATTTGTAAATTGTTTCTTTTGTAAATTCAATTTAGCTTTTTTTTCTGGCAAACTAGCTTTTTTCTTGAACAAGTGTGGCAAGACTGTCGCTCATACTTTTGTTCCCGTTCTTGTTTTTGCCCGTTGTCTCTCTCTCTCTCTCTCTCTCTCGCTCTCTCGCTGTCTGTCTTCCATTGTCCATTTTCTTACCATTTGAAATAATCAACATCAACAACAACAACAATAATCGCAAAACGCGTCAAAACAAATGAAACGAAACGAAACAAAATGTCCCCAAGCTCTTTCGTTATTGCCATCTCTCCCCCTCCCTCTCTCGCACACACACACAGATACTAACTCCCTCTCCTCTACCTCCCTCCCTCCCCGCTGACCACTGAGTGTTATCAAAGTGTGGTATTCCGCAGCTCAAATATCGCGGGTTCCATTTCAATTTCCATTTCCATTTCAATTTCAGTGCATTCAACATAATTGTATTTCAATTGTGGAAAAAAGCCGACGATTACCATATAATGACATCACAATTATTGTCCGTCGTCCACCGGAAATAATATCGCATACAACACACACAGACACACAATACATAGGGTATATATAGGGTATATGTGCACAGACATAGAAACAAGCATGAGCGTTGCCAGAGAGGCGAACAGAATCACGCGTGAGCCGCGGCACGTTGATCGTTTGCAGCAGAAGACACGACTACAAGCTACCCTGTACATAGTTCCTATCAAAGGAACAGAGACTACAAAGCACAACTTTAGACATAATTGGCTATTAGCGTGCTTAGAACTTTCTAGTGATGTACATTTGTGCCGTTTTATCGATGTTTTATCGATCAAAACATAAGACAGAAATAGCCATGCATCGATGATGTGCGATGTTTTTTTACGTTTTTCTTTTTCAAAATTAAGCTTTTCATATAATTTATCTATTACATCGGTTATGAGCAAAAATTTTGGAAAAGTTCTTAAAACCCCAAGCAAAAAGTGATGCTCGTTTCAGGGATATTTTTTACATAACTAATCATTATGTTATCAAGGAGCCTCGGTGGATCAAGGGGAAAAAGCGGTGCGAATTCGAGTTCCGCTCATGTCGATAGGTACCTCCCTCCTAGAAAAACTCGATTGTGGCGTAGGTTTTGGAAATCCACCCAAGATCTTCATTTAAGGAACCAGAAATAAAGGAAAATAATGCTTCAGGCTTTGAGGGGAAGGGTTGTTATTATTATCATTATGTGACCATCAGTATCGTTTCACAGGCTGAAGCACTATTTCCCTCCACGCGTTTTTCTTTTATCTCACTAATATCATCTTCAACTATCGATAATATATTACCAACGAAATGAGTTCGTGTCGAAAACCTGAAAACCTCGTCGAAAATAATCGATAGTCACTTCATCGATATTTTTCTGCATCACTAATATCGAAAATAATCGATAACGTGTACTCACGAATTGAATTCGATTCGATTTCTACCAAATCTTAAGCCACAATTAATGAGTTTGAGATGTGTGTGTTTGAAATGATAACAATATGATTGTTATCGATAGTTTCAACAATGCTGCCACTCAGACAACAATATGGGGTGACAAGGCAATAACGTAAGCCGCAGTCACAGCTACGTATCTTCCTCTTGCTCTTTTACATAAGAACGAACGGGGGGAGTGGGGGGAAATGGTTAAGTTCTGTTACGTTATTTCGTTGTAAATGCAACGGAATTGAAACATGAGCACGGGGTGAGATGCGTAATTATGCTTATGTACAGACATGTACATACATGTATGTATGTATGTGTGTGTATATGCATGTGTGTGCGGCAGTCACGCGTAAACAAACCTGTTCAGCATTTAGCGGGTGTAGAACAACAACAACACACGAAATGAGCATACAACAGGTGATTGTGGCAAGTGCTTTGCAAATATATAAGCATATATATATATGTATATAATGTGTTAAAAGTACATATATATGTTAGAAACGCAACGCAGTGGCCTAAATGTTAGGCGTTAACAGCAAGCTGTTAAGTGTTTGCGAGCTAAAAAACCTTAAGCTCTTAAGTGCTTAACAGCGTAAACCGCAATCTGTTAACAGCTTAACAGCGTATGTTAAAAAACGCATGACCCAAATTTTTGATTTTAAAGCCAGCTGACTGCAGTGCTTAAATATATGTATATATGTATATAATACATGACGTACATAAAGTTATATATATTTATATATATCTATATATATTTGTGCATATTTATTATTGATTTAATGCAGTTGACGCATCGTGCGTCACACACACACACACAACGCCCCCCACGAGGCGCCATTTCAGCACGTTTCGGAGCAACTATGCAACTCTGTTATGCATATATATAGATATATATATATATATATATATATATGTATTCCGTATATGTATAAATATAGAAAACAAATGTAAATGACAGATAATTGCCAAATGCAGGACACAAACAGCGCTCAGAGCTGAGCTCTGTCTATATGTATTTGACGTCAGCTGCAATTGTGGGTGTAACACGCTTCGATAACATTTATCGTCCCGCCCACCACACCACACCACACCTCGGCCAACTGTGTTGCGGCTATCACAACAACAGCCACAGTTGCAGCTGCAAAACTGCCAAAACTTTTGGCAGCTGACAGTTGCCAGAGCCAAATTGCAATGCAAATGGCCAAAAAGTAAATGCAAATATATACATTACCATATACATATATATATATATATACACATATGTATAAGCATGTATATATGTATGTACATAGAGCACAATTAACACACTCTTCTTCATCTCGTACATATTTGATCGATAAAATGCACTGTGGGCTGACAAAATGTTAATTGTAAAAAACATTTATGGAAATTAGATTCATCGATACCATATAAATATCGATGTCATCGATGGAATATCTATTAAGAATTCAAATATGTTTATCTATTACAGCCAAGAAGACAGGAAAAAAAAATAGTTAATTACTACAATAATCGATAAATATAGCTAAGGTATTGAAAAAGAACAAACACGACAAAACTATCGATATATTATAATAATGACACAAGTTTTTAAAGGAAACAAAAAACCAACGATATATTATACTAGCATCTGACGATTCTCTAAACGTTTTCTAAAGTTTAATGGAAATGAGAGAAACAATACGAATATTCCCGAAAACGAAAACTATCGATATTTTATTCAAACGCCTGATGATTCTAATATAAAAAGTAGAAATAATTATAACGTTAAAAATAGCAACGATATTGAAAACGATAACGATAAAACGTATATTTATCGATGTATTAATTGAATATTTTACGGAGCCTCGTTGGACCAGTGGATAGCGCACTGTCCCGCCAAACAAGAGGTGTGAGTTCGAGTCCCGCTCACGTCGATAGGCATGACCCTCCTGGAGATACTAGGTTGTGGCGTAGGACTTGAAATCCCTCCACGTAAAAAAAGGTTATTCAATGAAGGAAGCATAAAAAGGAAAATAGTGCTTCAGGCTTTGACCCAATGGGGTTGTTATGACCAGTTAATACTAATAAAGATTTTAATTTAGTCATCTCAACGGTACAGGAATTCAAGTTATCGAAAACTAATTAAAATCCTTATCGACATACCCACAGACTCATGATTTTTATTAGGAATAAATTTCATTGGTATCGAAAAATAATATACCACAAAAACTCATCGTCAACAAAATACGTAATCATAGAGCAGACTGAGCAATCGGCTTCAAATCGCAATTTAAAATAAGCCACAAAATTTGTTATCGATAAATAATAATTGATTATTTACTTCAAAGATAAAATAACTTCCTTATCCTTATCGATACGAAATATCAGTAAATACCAGAACAATATGCAATTCAGTGATAAAAATTGCGATACTTATCTATCGATATACAAACTAAAATCTTTGAAAAATTTGGATGAGTTATCTGCAACTTGTTCCGACGATGATTCAATAAAGAAAAAATCAAAAGATGACACCATATGCAGGTCGGAGGCCCGCAAACCCAAAGCCCCCGATGACAAACCAAGTGCAGTTGGTGCAACCGGTTTACCCCACCGGAGAGCGGAAGAGAGGGAGCGAGAGTTGGCCGAGAGAGCGGGTGAGAGACCGGTGTCTAGTCTGCCGGCTCCGAAACTATGACAAGCCATCGCTCCCCCCGACCCAACCGTCGCCCGGCACAAGAGTGCGTCATCGTCGTGACATGCAGGTGGCGGCGGTGGGCGTGCGCGCGGGATCTCTCGCACTTGACCATGGCCTAAAGATCGTTGTTATCGATAGCTCTTGCTCTTGAGTTGTGCGTTGTTGTTATCAGTTAGCAGTTATCGGTTATCAAACTCACCTCTTAATAGTCCTTAATTAGTTTTGTTGAAAATCATTACCAAGGAGCCTGGAATAAAAACAAGAAGAGTTCAATAAATAGATTTAGTTAATGAAAACTCAGATATGTGAAACTATATCTTTGGCGATATAACATACAGCTGAGCGATAGATAATAAGAAATCCTAAATATGTATGAACTTTCAATATAATATCTAGGCATAATATTAAGCCCGATTTTTACTTGAAACTTAATGGAACAATAGATAATAAAAAATCTTAATAATGAAGGGACAGATATATTATATAGTTATGAAATTTGGTGACGCAATAGACTGTTGAGATTGTATACTGTGTGGTAACTTTCCACTTAACATCTTGAAGAACATAGGAAATGTGGAATATATAGATATATGCCTGGAATATAATATTGTGATACGATAATTTTAAAATTGGGTCGAGCGATAGATACTTAATAGAATCTTAAGTGTATGTACTTTCAATTCAATAATTTAAAAACTATAAGAGATAGATATGGTAGCTATATGATATAGAAATCCGATCGTTTTGAAATTTGGAATCTTCATCTTAATCGAAATAGAGAATCTTAAGTTTGTATCGAATTTTTCCACAATTTACAATAATTAGCTTAAAAGTGTTGCATTATTCATCCAACTCAAAGGCGAACCTGACCTAATCCATTTCTTATTCCTCCTAAACATTCTGGAGTTAACTCAGCAAACAATTTCTTCGAAAATAATACAAATAGGCCTAGCACAGTATTCTAAACTGAAACTAGAGTGACAAATAGAGAAAGAGAGAAATAGTTTAGAGATATTTTATCGCAAATCCGGCGGAAGAGAGCGGGGCGGTGGCAGGTTTAACACAAAAGACCGGAATTTCTAGCGGAAAGAGTCGTTTGCAGGCCCAGCATAAAATTTGTGTCGATTTCTTAATGAACCGGAGTTCACGGCCCTCGACATATAATATCTTATGAGGAGAGACGGGGAGTGATGGTAACCCTAAATGGCAGACAAAACGCAACCCCAAAAATGTTAGCATCGCCCTTAGGTTCAACACTTCTCGAAGATGTCAATGAACTGAAGACCGGGAAGATTGGGGAGAAGAAGAAGAAGAGGAGGACAGAAGGAGCAGAGGCTGGGCAAGGGGCAATTCGAATTTGGAACACGATAACAAACCCCGCGCTCCTTCTGCTCCCACGCAGCCAAGTCGTTGACATTTTTTGGGTTCCCAAAGAACAACGACAACAACAACAATGGGCACACAGCTGTCGATTTGTTATGATTAACCGTTATGCGTAGGACCAGAACGACGCAGTTGTTATATAGTGTATCTCCCCCCTCTTCTTCTCCTCTGTCTGTTTTTCTTCTTCTCCTTTTTGGCAGGATAATGAAATCAGTACAAAAAGAGAAGGGGACAAAAGTTCAAGTTGAAACGTGCCCCGAAGTTCGTCGACGCCGGCGGCGAAACGAAATCTCTGGCAACGCTGTCCGTCCATCTGTCCATCCGTCCGTCTGTCTGCCACGCACGTGTCTG
This sequence comes from Phorticella flavipennis, assembly GCA_037040045.1. Lineage (NCBI taxonomy): Eukaryota > Metazoa > Arthropoda > Insecta > Diptera > Drosophilidae > Phorticella > Phorticella flavipennis. The sequence goes on along the minus strand of JBANCY010000273.1, from coordinate 1,157 downwards.
TGTGCGTGAGAGAAGTGTGAGGGCAGACGGAAAAAATGAGATAAAAGACACAAGAAGATTGCCAAAAAGGTGTATGCACGACTATCGTACATGTGATACAAAATTCATATTAATCGATAACTAGTTAATCGCATATTTGCTACTTTTGATAACAGTATATAGATAATGGCAGAATATGTTATACCTGATATTTTGGCAAGAAAATATCGATTTATATTTTTGTTTTATCAAAAAAAATATCGATGTCGCAATTGAAGAAAAACATCGGCAAGAAAATATCGATAAGCACAATTAAAAATTGTGATATAATATAGCTAATATCGATGGGAACCTCGGTGGACCAGGGGATAGCACAAACAATTCTACCAAGTCATGGATTCTACCCCCACTCATGTCGATAGCAAGAACCTAACTACGATCATCCCTAGTCGTTAGTCAATATAAATTTAATTGTTACTCTTCTTCTGAAAAAGTGTTGTTCATACTATCGATATTATGATTATTTATTATTATATGGCCATAACAACCCCATCGGGTCAAAATCTGAAGCCCTATTTTCCTCTTATTTCGGCTTCCTTCACTGAAGGGTTTTTTTTTACGTCGGTGAATTTCAAATCCTACGCCACAACCTAGTTTTTCTAGGAGGGTCCTGTACATAACCCACTGTTATGTACGTAAAATATTTATCGATATAGCAAATTTATCGATAGACCTCATAAAACACACATTAACATGGAAAATAATAAAATAAAGTTAGAATACTTGCACGCAACGGTCACACTCGCAACTCAATTAATTTGAAGAGTTTAGTTGGTTGTGTTGCTTAAATCAATGCTACCCTTAAGAACAAACCTTACAGGGTATAAGCATAAATTAGAAGCTGCTCCCCCCGCCCGCAGCCCGCTGTAAGCACAGCTAGGGCGGCGCCTGACCTTGGCCGCAGTTAACATCTTTTACGTTTCGCCGCCGCTCTATGCTAATAACAGACGTGTAACAGAAGCGTAACAGAAGCGCTAAATGCGCATCTTGCTCAAGAGACGCCAAGGTTGATGAATGAAGTAATTTCATGTGTGTGTGTAGGGTGCGTGTGTGTGTTGTGTGTGTATGTAGATCGTTTCATGTAAATCAATTAGGCTAATAAATATATATATATATAT